>VZRV01002108.1:2080552-2130092 GCA_013398115.1 Falcunculus frontatus
ATAAAGGCCATCGCCCAAAAACCACAAAAAAAAAAAAAATCTAAAATTTAAACCACACTTAATAGTACCAGTTAACGGAAAGACTGAAAAAGTGTAGAAAATGTTCTGTATCAGCATTTCTAGGAAGTAAATTGACAAAAATTAGTTATGATGATTCAGACAGAGGTGATAAATCCATTGCATGGGTACATATTTTTCGGCAGTGTCATCCAGGGATTTGAACTGTATCCTTCAACAGGCAGTTACTCTGTCTCACAGGTTTTTTTCAGTTTCTATATTCTTGTATATCTGGATATGATTTGCTCAGCTTTTATTTCAGATTTTGTAATCCAGTGTGCAGCTGGTCTAACAAACTCTTTTGAAAAAAACTATGTAAGACCCACACTTATCACTGAAAATTTTCTTTTCAGTACCCTTATTTTCTGTATTTATTTTACATTTCTAAATGGAGGTTAATTTGTGTTGAGCAGCAAGAGCTTAAATTTTATAATCAATACACAATGAGGAAAATATGTGAATACATTTTACTATTGATTTTGTTTTATCATTTTGGTTTCAAATGAATCCTTCCCCTTATTCATCTTCAGTTAATACTCATTTCTGCTGTTAACAGAAACACAACTTCTGCCTCAGTGCCTTGGAAGCTGATTCACAATGTTTCACAACATTAACTTGAAACCATTATGTTATTCATCACGTATATTGTCCAGAATATTATACTAAATATTGTGAAGTAAATAAAATCTTACAGGCATTTGCTTCATGTTTTCTGTTGAGGTGGAAATTTTCTGTTGTTCTGAAATATCCATGGTGCAGTAGAAAAGTTTTCAGCTCTTTCTGAGCTTCTGAATCCACTGTTTGTTCGTGGAGGCACAGAAAACATTGCTTGTTTTCATCTCTTAAATGAGATCCATGCTCCCTCCCTCAATCTTATGTTTCTGTTTTCTTCCTTCTGTCTTGTAAAGTTCATGTGTGAATAAGACTCATACATAAGATGCTCTGTATCCCATCAAATATATATATGGCCTGTGCATGTTAGACAAAATATATACAGTTTTAATAGATTAGGTAAAAGAGATAAAATGCAATGTTTATCAACTAAAACATTTAAAATGAAAAATATACCAACTGTTTTTTTTCTGATGAATGCAAGATTAAATTTACAGACAGCTCTCTACATATTCTTGGAGGATCTGTGTGAAAGGAGAGCTTCCGGTTCCAAATCTACACAGAACATAGGTGTGGGAGTGTATTTTGTTTCCTTACCCAGACAAAAGACATGAGAAATATGTGTTTGGTTAAGGATGGCTCACTACCAAATTCCCACCCAGGTGCTCACTCACTCTCTCCTCAACAGGACAGAGTGGAAGATAATACAGAAAACCTGCAGGTATAGATAGAGACAGCGAGACCACTTACCAATCACCAACACAGAAAAAGCAGACTTGATTTGGAGAAGATTGTCAACATAGTTTATTGTTAATTAAAAACAGAGTAGAATTGTGGGAAACACTGTCAACCCGTGAAATGCTTCCCCCCAACTCCCTTCTTCCAAGGCTCAACCTCACTCCTCCGTTTCTGACTCCTGTGTCTCCTTCAGTCCCTGAGTGGTGCAGAAGTAAGGAGAATCGAGGACCTGGTCAGTCCAGAGCAGCTTCTCCCTGCCACTTGTTCCTCCTCCTCACCCTCTTCCCCTGCTTCAGCGAGGTGTCCCTCCCATGGGGTATAGACCTTCACAAACTGCTCCAGTGTGGGTTGTCTCCAGAGGTCACAGCCTCTGTCAGGAGCCTGCTCTGTGTGTGACATCCACAGGCTGCAGGTTCCCTTAGGACATGTCCACTTGCTACCAAATGGAGTCCTCCATGGGCTACAGATGGATCTCTGATCCACCACATCCTACATGGACTGCTGGTGGACCGGTTGCCTGCACCATGGTCTGCAGAGTAATCTCTGTACTGCTCACAAAGTATCTCCTCCCCTTGTTCTAATCTGTCCTGGATGTCTTCAGGGTGTTTCTCAGAAAAATTTTTTTTATTTGTCACTCCGTGCTGCCCTCTGTGGCGTGTTGACCTTTCTTAAGTACCTTTTCCTAGAGGTGTCACCCTCTTGGCTGTGTGCCCTGTGGCGGGTGGGTTGGAGCCTTCTGGAAACAGCTGTGCCCAGTGTGGGGCAGCCCAAGACTCTCCTCACAGACAGCACAACCTCTCCCACTGCCAGCACCTGGGCACCTGCACCCCATACACAATATTAGGTAGATTTTGCAAATATGCAAGTGAATAATTCAACGCTTATGTGCAGCAGAGGCAGGAAGAGTTTCGGTCTTGAAAGTTTTCTGTGCACCACCCAGCACGCACCCACAGAAACCCTCCCTCCCCTTGTATGTTAACAAAGCTCTTCCCGTACGCCAAAGAGGTACAGTTCATATTCTGAGAAACACTGTTTTGGAGATTTATTTTATGTCTGAAAGAATGAGAGTTTATACACCTGTGGTGTTTTTTCAGGCAATTTTTAATAGATGTTACTAGAATGACTGTGAAAAACTGAATTCCGTGGAATTGTTATTATTTTTATTATTATTATTATTATATTTTCTTTTGTATTTCTGGAGGATTTTTTTTCCCACATCTTTATTTAATATGACTGTGGTTGATGGGGCTGTGGTTAGCATTGAGATTTAATTATTTTTTAAGTATTTTATCGCTTCAACTGTGAAAAAACAGATCATGAAATATCTGTTATGTCTAAGTCTTGATTTCCAGGGCAGCATGATTAGATTACATCAACAAAACTCTACATTCACTGTGGAGGAGATAATGTAATAGTCATCTTTTTGCCCTTCTCCTGAATTTGAAGGTTTGGGAAGAAATGCGTGGTCAACCCCATCCCGATAACTTCAGAATGAGGGTCCTAATGTGAAAATAATTTCAGCAGAGCAACTACAAGACAAGAATATTGAATCCATACAATTTTAATTATGCTACTTTGTGTGTATTTGAGGGCATAGTGAAGTGGATGTGAAGATCTGGGGCTGGGACTGGGAGTGTGGTGGGATGAGAAGCTGTGGTGTTACTATGGCAAATACCTTATATAACTTCCACAATCATGGAGGAAACTCTGGCTTTGCTACCTGAGTATTCTTGCTCTTCTTTTGAGGCAGGTATAACAAATCTTTATGAAATCAGCTATAGAGAGAATGGTGATAAAGTGTGAAGGTTTTTTGATTGCAGTTCATGGAAACACAGACAAACAAAAAGACTAAGAATTAACCAAATGTTAAGAAACTGAGTGTAGAGTTGCTTCTTACATCATTGCTCTTCGGTGTTTGTAATTGTAAGGTGCTATAATTTTCTAGGAAGTGGTGACTCAGTGCCAGCACTACAATTTCATGGGCATAAAATCAAGACAGGAAGGTGTAAGAAAAGACACGTGTTTAAGATCAACTGTTGCATGCTGTGATGTGTAATTTATAGGAGAGATGTCCAGATTAGTGGATGAATGTTTGTAATTCAAGCCTTTGAAGCAATAATTGAATTATAAATAATATGAAAACAGTGTTTGACTATTATTGCATGTAATTAAATTTTCTTAGTTTTAATTTTCTTGATCTGGGATGAAAGAAGTTCAAGGCATATCCACTGATAATAAAATAATGAATATGTGGTAGGATGGTATAATTCTGAATTATGGTTGATAATAATAGATTTAAATGTTTGTTTCTTAAAGACATTGACTGCTTAGACAGAATACTGAAGGTAGGCATTATGTTAGCTCTGTCTTCTTTAATATGTCAAGTAAAATGGAATGATCTTGATCAGGGCTTCTTAGTGCAAACGTGCAGATAGAAAAAGAAATAGAAAATTACATTATGTTAAGCAATAGCATACCTTGACACAGCTACAATTAGTTCTACAAGGAAATGTTTAAAAGTATGTTTTCCCCCATCACCACTCTGTTAAACAAAAATATTCCGTAGAATGAACCTGCAGTCATTCAGCTTACTCTTAAACATTTGTGAGCAAGTCTTGGCTAGGCTAGTCTCTTGATCAAACTTATTTTCTCAATTAAAAAGCTTGGAATAATCATTGATAATGCAGACTTAAGTAAAAGTATGCAATATAAATTCTAAATGCAACATAAATTTAAGCTAGGTTCTGACATGTTTACTGAGTGTCAATAGAGTTATTAAAGAATTTAAATTTTATGTAAAAACTATTGTGAAAAATGTTTGTGAAATTCTAAAATGCTTAAAATATTGATAAACTCAGCTGAAAAATGGAAAATAAGATAAAGCATAGTTAATGATCTGAATAACATCAAATGAGCTTAGAGAAGAAAGTTTTCTGGTTTTTACATCTCTTGATCACATTAATGATAATAAAGAAGTATTTTAGAAATTGCAAAGCAATTTAAGAAATCCTGAAACTCTTAAACACTTGAAAAGTGATAGTGTTTGTTCTACTACCTTTTTTTAGTGTCTAGCCAAAGGGCATCTCTGATTGGAATTCCTGGGCATAATAGAAAAAACACAAATCAAAACTAAACAACTAAGTGTTCTGGGAGACAAACTGCTCCATTTACTTTGCTGAAACAAAATCAGGACTGAAAGAGTTTATTGATTTAGTAATGGCACTTTATTAATTGAGAGTCAGTGAAGTATGTGTGCAGAATCAATACCAGGAGTACAACAGATAAAGCATGAGATCAGAGATTATTAAGGAACACCTACAAAGAGTGGGGCCCTGGCTGCCTGCAGCATCTACCTCATGGGAGAGGGATCTGCCTGTAGCAGGGGGAGGTGGTGATGACACTGGGAAGGTTGCAGGCACTGCCCAACCTGGTGTGCTGTATCTGTTCCTTCTGTCCCCAAGGTTTCCCCCTAATCATTGCAAACTGGGATGTCTCTTTACACTTAATTTGTCAGGGGTGGTCCAATAGGCACCTTCACACTTATAAAGGTGTGACAGTGTTTATATGTGAGATAAAATGTTCTTATGTACCCATTTGTAGTCATGTCGACATCCTTCTACCGACCACTATCTTAGAAGGACAGAAAAAGACAATGTTTTAAATGGTGTCTGAAACAAAACCAAAAATTCGTTCCCCCTGATTACATTAAAGAAGTTTGAGTGCTTTCTCCACCACCTTTTTTCCTTCATTTTGTATTTTGTTATAAAAATGATGCTACATGCTAGTAACAAAAAAAAAAAAAAAAATCACCAAAATCGTTGACTGTGTTGGAAAACAGTTGTGTTTCTGTATTTTGTTATGACAGTTTTGATCTATCTTCTATTAAAATATATAAAACTTAAGAAAGATACTTTTAATAGTTATGTCTTAAACTGCAGTTAAAAGCAGTCAGCTTTAGCTCATGTCTTTCAAGGAGCTTAATTAAACATATGAAAAGGACAGAAGTGAAAGTTGATTTTCACAGTCATTGATTTTATTCTGAAAAACAAAAACATTGAAAATTGTTTTTGACTGGAGCCATAATGGAGTGACTTCCTTAAAAAAAAGCAGATGGACTAAAGATGTGAGGAATGCTCTCATAATTCACCTCATCCTAAATCAAGAAGGAGGCAACATATTTTCAGCGATCCTTGAATTGGTGAGACATATTTAGCTTATCCCTTTCCTGTCAAAAAACCCTCTCATTTCTATCCAAATTTTGCTTTAAAATCTTTCCTTTCTGTGTTGGAGATATTTTGGATTATCTTTGTGTATGTTTCAATGGTTATTGTTTTATAAATGTTAGGGACATGGAACTAGTCATCTTCAGTGTACAATTTTTGATGGAATGGCCAGATATCTTTGCCTTGTAAAAGAGGTTTGTCTTCTGTGTAACGTTTCTTTCCGGCCATAGTCTCGGGACATACCCTGGTCATTTTTTTGTTTGTTTTTCTCTTGTGCTCCAGGACCGGGTGTCACCATGCTTCCTTGGTGGTCATGGAAACTAATTTTCTAGCCACCTGACTCTGCTACTACTTGATTTCAGGAATAGTTTCGATGTAAAGGTTTGAAAGTATGAGGCAACTATTTTCCTGTCCAATTCTTTGCTTGAGATTCAAGTGTCATAATGAAGTTATTTATTAAGAAGTAGTATTGCCATTCTGGCATAATGTACATTTCAACTTTATCCTAATAATCAATTTCTTGGGTTGGCCGGCATGGGAAATTCTTATTCAAGAAAACAATGTTGAGGAATATACCTGGAGCAGGTAGCTCAGTTTCCAAACTGCACTTCGAGATGCAGATTGAGATCTGGGTGGGAGCCCAGAGCAACAGGAGGCCTTGAACTTCCACCACTTTGGTTAACAAAGGGCACAAAGAGGGTGGTGCCAGTCAGGCGAATGGACACTGAGGGACACAGCAGGAATGAAGACTCAGAGGAAGAAGGAGATCTGGGAGGGGTTAGGCGTGAGGCTATAAAAGCCCAGAGGTTTCTTTGCTGGGGGTCCGTCCTCAGAGGCACCAGCTGTGGCTGTTTCTGTGTTACTGCACTGTGAATAAATTGCTTTAAGGAATGAGACCTTTGAGCCTCTGACATGGGAAGTATGGGGTCGACCTGGTAAGGAAACCTGGCCTGACTCTGTGAGAGTGAGGTGTCTGGGGAGTCAAAAAGGGCACTGGAGATGCCCACTGGGAGGAATTTCAGTCTCAGAAGTGAAAGTCTACGGCCTTGAGAGCGTGACTGACAGAGAGTCTCTTGAATGGTCAGACTGGGAAGTTTCCTTAGCAACCCTACAGCTCTACAGAACTGTACTTCAGCAACTGCAGAAAAGAAAATAAAAGCACATAAAAAGACAATCTACATAAGATGAGATGGAGATAGACAAGGAGAGGTTTTATCATATGTTTTTTAAAAGATTGGTCTTCTGTTTGCTGAATGAGCCTTTCTAACCCCTGCCTGTCTGTAGGAAGCCCATTCTGATGGGGGGATAACACTTTTCTAAAGGGGGGTACCAGTTAAGTGCTACTTTTATTTATTATAATATTGCACCCAAAAGCAGTTAACCCATTTCTCAAGAGAGAGAAGACACTGCGGTGTCTGAAATGTAAAAATTGAAGCACATGATAACGAGTTGAACTGCTCAGTGTCGTAATCCAAGAAACCACGTAAGCTTGGCAGAATACTCAGAAATTTTTTGAAGAGACCACAGACATGGTAGTATGGATGTTCAACAAGGATTTTTAAACTAAATTTCCGGTTAATACTTGGTGGTTATATTACAGAATTCTTTCCTAAATCATGATACCACATTGCAAACTTCCAGATTATATCAGAACCCAGGAGTTGCCCTTTTGTTTATATTTCCTTCCTTTGTATTAAGGTACCAAGTACTCTTGGACTTTCTCTCATTCTCATTAGAAGAAAAAAATCTTTTGCTGCTGTTGTTGGCAGGATGAAACAAATCTTAATTTTTTATTAGTGTTGTGGTTTGCTTTGGGATTTTTTGTGGGGTTTTGTTGGTTTAGGGTTTTGGTGGTGGTGGTGGTGGTTTGGGGTTTTTTAACTTGTCTTGCATTTTAATTTCTTAGTTTCTTTGGGTGATTTTGTCTCCTTCTTCCTTACTGCTGTTATTTGTATTTCCTCACCTTCTTAGACTGACTTCTGATGTGCTTTGGGCTAGGTTAGTGCTAATTGGAAGGAATGTACTCTATGTGGCATCCTTTCTAGGAGAGTTTTAATACTTTCTCAAACTACTACATCTTTTTAAAGCAATTAGATTGTTCCAGTGAACAAACACCTTTTCAGATTTCTCTAAAGGACGATGACTTTATATCTAGTTTCTCACAGTAATTTGAACAGTACTTTTGATGTGCTGATAGTGAACCACATGATTCCTGGAAAGAAGAGATCTGCTACATTGTATACCTGTGGATAGCATGCATCTCCTCTTTTGCCTGGGAAGTCAAAACAACAGTCTAGTAACAATTTTTCCGCAGATGTAGTGATCCCATGCTTTCCTATTTTAAATATTCACCTTCTCTAACCTCTCATTTTATACCTAGAAATTAAATAGGTGCATGTCTAATATCTGCTGTCCAGGGAGTCCCCTCTGTGATCAGACTTTGAGGCACAAAACTTAAAATAAACATGAAATGTTACTAGTATCTTCATTTCTGCAGGAATCTTAATAATGAGGAAAGGGAACAGAAGCCTTTTCCCTTCCCCTTTCCCTTTCCCTTCCCCTTCCCTCTTCTCTTTTGCATCCCTTGCTTTTAGATATCCTGGTCATTTTTGCATTTCCAGGGATGAAATTTTATCTTCTTCCACCGTGTTATGACATTACAAGATTTCACTGCAAAACAAGGACAAAAAAGCAGGAGTCCTTTTCCCATACCTTTGTATGCACTGTTCCCACGAAAATATGGATGGAGAGAAGGCTGTGATACAGTAATTGTTGAAGATCAAACTGTGAGAAACTGAGAAATAAGCAGAATGACCCAGCTTTTATGAAGAACCACACAGCACTGAGAAAATGAGGAGCAGGGGACAGAGGATCTGGAATCAAAAGCCTGAGGCGGGACATGTTGCAAGTCAGCATGGGGCTTTCTTTTTTTATTTTTTTGGAAACAAGGAAATAGATCCAGACATATGGTCTTTCTTAGAGTTCTTTTAAGCTTCAGTGAATACTAACTTAAACAAAGAGTTCTGGAACAAAACATGTCTGGCTCAATATTTGAACATTTTGATGGATAAATGCTGTACTACCTGAAGGGAGGGTTTGCAGAGTATGTTCATGCTATGTTTACACAGAGCAGGAAATTCTCTTACCTTTCTTTTAGGAACAGTTTTTCTTTAACTTTCATTTCATGAACTGGAGATGAGGAATTTCCTTGATTGCTATGTATATACCTAATGCAACAGTCAAATCCTCTTCCTACCGAAACCAAAAACCACCCACCTTCACAGCTATGCTAAGAAATAAACAGAAGAGAATTCAAATTTCCCTAATTCCAAAATAAGTAAAATACAAAATTGTATATGTAGGGATAATTTTTGCAATTTGCTCCTAATTGATTCCATAATTATACCCTGCTTATCCTCTCAATATTAAACTTCTTCTGATGTCCTCTGTATGAATATTTTTCACAGACTTATACTAGCAAAATCTATACCTCTGGTTTTAGCATTCAATTTTGTGAGAAATATTCAGTGAGAGATGTTAAATATGAGCAGACTAAAATTAAAATATATTGATAAATTAATGTATTCAAACTGTTGTAACAAAATAGTAGAGATTTTACGTGTAAGACACAGACTTATATCTAAGCTTTTGTAAGAGTTTATTTATTTAGTATATAATAGCTCCTATATTTAATCTAGGTGATGAGTCAAGTCTAACTGAGAAACTCAAGGAAAAAAGAAACTAATCACATAGGCACATAAATTGGGATACTGCATATTTTCCACACATAAAATCAGAAAATATTGTCCGTGAATCATGATATTGTGCTTGCTCAAACAGATTTATACAGCAAAAAGGCCATATTTTCATTTAATGGCTTGTATGACTCATAAAATTTTCCGTGATATAATCTGCTTCAGTTTGCCCATAGTGGAGGATGAGATAGAAGGGTTCAAGATAGAGTTAAAAACAAATAATATTTTCTCTACTCCAAGAAGCAGAATAAGGACAACTTGATCTCTTTGGTGACTGATTTAGTAACAGAAGCTGCAATTATCTTTACTGATGAATGTAAAAGAAAATGCAATTGCAACAGGAACTTCATTTCCAAAAAGGGAATCTGGCAGGGTGAGATATATCATCCAAGTCAAAGACAAAAATATCACAGCCACTTTAATCAGGTCCAAGAACGGAGGCTAAACCCCCAGATACAAGGAAATTTCAATACAACACATTTGTGACTCTTCTCTTTATACTGGCTAAGTTTATTAGACATACATGAAAGGAAAAGATTCTGAAAAGGAAATAAGGATTTGAAATTTTCTAATTTTCCATTTTTAAGACTAAACTGACCTCCTATTCTTCAGAGGAAGAAGAGTCATGGTTCAGTACTTTCTATACTGATACATTGTTTCTTTGCTTGTTTGATTTTATAAAGAGCACTATTCTCCCTACCAGCTGTTCAATATTATGCTTTTCAACATAAAACCTTTTTTTTTTTTTTTTAATCTCTAGAATGGTTTACAAATACTTTCAAAATATGAGGCTGTGGGAAACATACAAAACTAACCTACTAGTTCTGTGTTCTGTACTACAGGCACTCATTTAAATTTTGAAAATGAATTTCCCAAGGTGGAATAATATCTCAGGAAATTGGGTGACTGTAAGTGGAACAAATTTCTTTCATTCCTACTTCCTTTTAGTGTGCAGTGCTATTCTAAAAAATGAGAAATATTTATTAAAAATAAAGCCCATTGAGATCAATAGATCAAGATTGAAGAGAACAAGACTGTTTTTTCACTTAAATGCACATCTGACAACGTAGACATTCCTAAGAGCAGCAATGTAATGTGCCCCAGTTAGAATTGCCCTGTGATTTGAGGTTCACCCTTGGAATTATCCTTCAGGCACTTGCATCAAATGTAGTTCTCTAGCCCTTAGCATAAAGGAGGGGAGAGGTAAAAGGAAGTGAAACCACCTATTGAATGATGTTTGAATGAAACATAATTTTCTGGTCTTGCATATACAGTTCTACAATCATTTTTTTTGACATGTAAAAACCCTCACCATTTTTTTTTGTTTTTTACTAAATGGCATTTCCTTCCAAGAGATACTCTAGTTGTAATGAATAAAATCTAACTCTTTTTAGGTAAGGTTGAAATGAGTATTGTTCTGAAGATGTTACAAGCCCTGTTCTTGTTGAAACCTAACAGAATTATCATTGCATTTTTTAGACAAAATGCAGGCCTTTCTAAATTGTTAGATGCTTGGACATTTAGATGTAAAAAATCACCAAAACTGGGGTCTAATAAGCGGAGTCTAGAAATAGTGTTGGGTTTCTTTACACTATTTTGTCTGATGCAAATCTAAACTACCGATGTTGAACATCCAAGTTTCTGCTGTGATCTAAAAGTTTTCAGCATAATCTGACATTCGGACTAATAAGAAGCTATACAGCATATTTATTATTTCTCTGTTCTTCTGCCTACATTTTGTTTATGCATGACAGTATGAAGCTGATGTACTTACATACTTCCATTTCGTTTGACAGTCATTTGTCTGAGCAATACATTCAGTATTTTTATCTTGTATCCTCTGACTGTGGTCGGTATTTCTATGACATAATTTGCATCTCAGTAGCACCAAGCTCAAGGAACTGTGAGTAGCAAGCCCACTCTGTTGATTGTTTTCCTTACACCCCTCCATGCTGTTTCATTGTTGCATTCCACTTTCACTAAAACTGTAACTCTTACAACATTTTCCCTGCTGTTTTTTTCACTCATCATTTCATGTGGCAACCTCCCAGATAAGATATCTTGGCCTGGTATGAGCAGTTATGGCTTTCCAGCCTCTCTTCTTTGTTGCTGACTCCACCTTCTCAACAACAAGTTACATTTCTAGGACTACATTAAAGCTAAATATAATCTGGAAGGGATTATAAAAGTAAAATTTCCGGAATAAAAGAAATCAAATTCAACTACAGCAAAGCCTTGATGAATAAGTAATCCACAAGGGAGGTGTAAAAAATGTTTTATGGCTCCTTGCCATAAAAATATTTAAAATCTAACTGGCATCTACCTTGCAACATAAGCCCATTTATCATCATTTGATCAGAATGGACATTCTTCAAAGAAATGCCAGGTAATTCAAGTCTAAATGAAAGGAAAACCAGACCCAATTATTTCAACTTTTCTTCTTAGATCAATCACATTCTTAAATCTGATGATTAACATTACTGCTGTCTTCTAGACTTTCTCACACTGACTTACACATTTTCTGAAGTACCACGGCCAAGACTGAACGCAGTTGTCTGTATTGGTATTAATACACCCCAATATGGCACATGCCTTCTTTGGTAAGTGTCTGAGTTTATTGTCTCTTCTTCAATTAGTGATCCATTATAAACTATTATTCTTATTCCACTTTGCTCTCCATCCTCCTCTTGTATTTCTGAAGTCAGTTGTTCCTGCACAGGCACAGCACTTTTTATTTCTCTTACTTATTTTTTTTATGAAATCTTTCACAAATTTGGGCGTTATTAAAACTGGAATGCTGTCCTCTAGTCCCTCCCAGATCTTCTTTTTTATTAGTAAATTCAATAATTGTTGGAGTCCAGAGTGCAGGGAATATTTCTCTGCCTGTTTTGAGGGGCTCTACCCCCCTGGACAACACTGTCTTTGACCTTCGTCCATGGAGAAAATTGCTTACCCTCTGGGAGGAATTAGAATCTACACCAGTGTGAACTAGCTGAGAGAATATTATGTAAGATTGCACAGGGTGAAAAGTTTAGAGGTATTGGGTTTGTTAATATAGTTAATAGATAAAAAGCAAAAATGTCAAAATGGAGGATTGTTGTTGTTCTCCAGACCTTCTTTTCTTCTTCTATTACTCCATGTTCTGTGGCAGAGGTGAATTGAGACGATTGGGTAAAAAAATTCCACAGTTTCTCTTTGCGTGACAAGGTGATTTAGTGAACAGTGGTAGAAAAGTAAAAATATCTTTCGTTTTAGGTTTTCTTTGGGTGATTTACCTTTAAAGACTGTGTAATCTTGATAATTCAGCTTTTCTCTCACATTCTCTGCTCTGTGCTGTTCAGGGTCATGCCAGTGGCTCTGTTCCTCTGATAAGAGTCAATAAAGAACTATCTGAAAGCCAGATGTGTGGAAAGTCCCGTTCGTCTCCTGGATTCCAGGCAAGGACTCTAGAAAATCTCCCTGGTCGGGGGAGGCATAACTAAGGCACAGAAAAGTGTCAAATAATGTACATTCTCTTCCATCCTCTATGCCACGTGGAACAGCAATCAATAAATCCTTCCATTATAAACACAAGTTGTTGATAATTACTCTTTGGGATTGTCTTTTCTAACCACCCACACTGTTGTAGTTTTCTCTGTTTCACGTTATCAGATTGTCATGCATTTCCATTGTAACCTTTAGGAAAGCCAAGATAAGTAATTTGTTGACTCTTCTATTTTATCTAAAAAAAATAAGGTCACAAAGAAGTATTTTTTGTTTCCTCAGCACTTGAAGCTTTCTAGCAGTCATTTAGTCTCAGACGATCTGTTCCTGAGGACTGAAACAGAAAAGGCAGTAAAGAGTATATTTATTGATACCATTCCTTTGTCATTCTTTTCCTGTGCTGAGCAGCACAGTTATCCTTTCCTCAGTCCCTTTTTAACTGATTGCACTTGCAGAGCAAACTCGTTATCTTTCATATTTTACTATTGACATCTCAAGCTTTGCTTTGCCTTTCCTGTCTTTACAATCATATGCTGCACATCTGATTGTGTCCTCTGTATTAGGACTTCCTTTCACTCCCTGGTTGATGTTACCTGGTTCCAGCTAACCCCCAACCCCTAATTTTTATGAATTTCACCCTGGGGTTTTTTTTCAGCCTAAATTACACTCTTACTAAAAGTTGCAATGCCAGCCATTCAAATTCTAATTTGTTCTTTCTGCCCTCTGAATTAGGATGGCTGAATTTGAAAATTCCCTGGGTCTGTGTCTGAAGAGGTACTTTAGCTCCTCAGGTTGGAGAGCTGAGTATTGCTTTTCTGAATAAATTATTACGTCAAAAAGAGTAATAGCAATTGGCTGAGTTGAACCAACACTAACATACAGGTTCTATTAACCTCAAATTACCATTACAGATGAGCACACATTTAGGAAGTGGGTTGTATAAATAAAGCATGCTACTTCATTAAATCAATAAAGAATAACAGGCCTTACAGTAGGGAAAGTGCTGCCAATTTGCAAAGAAGGCTATGCAAGATGATTTGTAATTAGATTACCTCCAGCTTCTTAATATTGACCTCAAAGGTCTCCAACATGAGTAATGATAAATAGCATTTTTTTTTTGAAAATAGAAAACCATTGTGATAAAATCTATTTTAAAGCTATCAATTTCATTTAGTTATTCTGGAAGTGAATCAAGCTGACTTTGTATAAATCCATACTGATATATTCCTTTTATGAGGAAAACCAACAAGTTAACTCCTATGTGTCTTCGAAAAATTGTGGGTGAACAAAATCTCTTCAGCTGTCCCCCTTAACATGTTTTAACATAACGGAAAGAACAAAATCATAAACCCTCTTAGACTATGATTGGATCCCAGAAAGTGGAAGGGCAAGAAATTTATGCTTGCGGTTGCATATATTAAGACTTTAATCAATGCTAATATTAAATATATAATCATCTCACATAAATAGTTATGCTATACTCAAATTCAGTAGGTTAATACCTTTGGATTTCTTAAGTCTTATCAAAATTTTGACTTTCCTAGAGTCTTGAAAATCTCTGTGTATTGTAGATAAACTCAAAAATTTTAATTCCCATTGTATAACTGAAATTATACAATGGGTGTAGAATTGAAAGTCATAGAATCACAGAATATGCTGAATTGGAAGGGAACCACATGGATCATCAAAGTTCAACTCCTTGCCCTGCACAGGACAACCCAAAAAATCACATCATGTGCCTGAGAGCGTTGTCCCGACACTTCTTGGGCACTGTCAATTTTGGCACCATGATGGCTTCAAGGGAGTTTATTTTTGTCCCCATAATTTTAAAATTATTTATTAAAACAATGTGTTCTTATGAAAATGCTTAGAAAATAAAATAGAAAATCTGTAAATTTTTTTTCTTTATTGTATATTTAGAGATCTTTTCTTGACATCTTTGGCAAGAGGAGAAAACAATGACTCATTTTTCACATTCTTTCTCTAAGATCAGGGATTCAATCCATTCCATGAAACTGGTTTTTTCCCAGTTACATTACATTCTTTGAGCCATCTCTCATGGTGAGGTTCAACCATCATGAATATTTTAAATATCTCTTTCAAAACAGTGCTACAGCTTCTCCCAGGCTGGCAGCTACACCTAGGAAGTGAACCCGTGTTCTAAACTACAGTGAAGGGTGTGTGCTCTAATGTGCTACTAGACCTGTATCTGCCATGCCCTGTAGGTCCCTGTGTCAAGTGCAGCTGCTCAGGACCCCATTTATTTGCATGTACTGTGCAAAGGAATAGCAGAGTAAGGGAAGCGTATGTATTGAAACAGCTGCCTCAGTGGACTCCATTCTCGAGAAACATCTTCTATAGTGGAGCCCAGACATCAAGCCATTCATGCAAGGGATGGAAAGAGATCAACTCTACAGGTACCTTTTACTTAGCTCTGATATTTAAAAATAGAGCTATGTTAAAGGAAAGTTGTGAAATCCTAGTTAAGTGACTTCTTTTTAGCTGTGAAATTTTTTCATGGAGCCTCTTCATTTGTGCAAGTAACTTTTGTTTTTCATACTGCAACCATGGGGGTTTTTTTTATTTGAAAGAGAATATTAGTGTCAAAGGAGACAAGTGGCTTGTGTTAGGTCTGTCTGCAAGAGGAGAAAGGACATGGACTTGAAAAATATAAAGAAAGATTGTGAGGACTTTGGTAAAAAGTTGAACTAATGCTCCCTTCTTTAGAATGCTTTGGAAGGGCAAAATATGAAAAAATAGGAAAGGAAACAAGATGCCTGGGAGTAGATACTTTTATGAAGACAAATTAGGAGGACATGAGTGAATGTATCTCTACAAGCAGAGAGACAACATTCCCAAGGCATCAACCTGTCCTAATCTTAGCCAGAAACCTGTGAGGACAACAAAAGTCTAATAGCTCTTCTAGTCCGAAGAAAAAACAGATTTTTTTACATCATAGTAGGAACCTTAAAAAAAGCTGGAATAAATAAAAAACATGGAAGTTCTTGTTGTCCTTTTACAGAAAAAAATATTCCAATAACAAGAACATTAGATAAGCCTCAGAAAACTCATCACTAATTGTACTCAGCACTTACTATGAGGATTTGGACAAAAACCAGAATTTCTTGTGCTTAATTCACCATTTGCATTTTCCTAATTTATAGGGTTATTCAACAATAAAATATGACCATAGAAACACTGTGTAGGGTTTAATTGTACAAGAGACCAACTCAATGCAAAGCAGTGTCACATAAATGTAGTCAATGGGATTGTCCATTATAGCCCTTATATCAGTGGGTCTAAGTGAATGTGAATTATCACAGAATTATAGAAAGTTAAGAGCTTGTAATGGACCTTAAAGATCATCTAGTCCTAATCCACCCTGCCATGGGCAGGGATACCTCTCACTAAATCAGGTCGCTCAAGGCCTCATCCAATCTGGCTTTGAACACTGCCAGGGTTGGGACATCCACAGCCTCCCTGGTTGACCTAGTGTCTCACCACCTACCCTCACAGTAAACAAATTCTTTCTAATATTCAGCCTAAATTTCGCCTCATTCAATTTGTACCCATACTCTGAATCGTTTTGGTTTTGAAAAGTCGTATTCATCTGATTTGAATTTAGTGCTAGTAACTTCACTGTCAGTGTTAGTAACTACAATCTGTCAAAGCAAGAAACTGTAGGCACTTTTTTGAATCCTTTGCCCACAGAAAACATGGCTACTAAAATGCCATGTGCTGACAAATGAAGATAAAATGAGTTTATTCGATAGAATCCACTGAAGGCTGCATAGAAATTATGAAAGGTTTGAGAATTTTCAGAGCTACAAGTCCTAGAAGATAAGCAAGTTCTCAAGAACAATGTAATCCATTTCTTCCATTTCTTGCGTACTTTGCATCTTCTTTCCGTATCTCTTTGTAGCTATTGCTGAAGATGGGGTGATGGCTTTGATGGATTTTTATTTCTGATCACTTGAAATTGCTTTTATGCTCTCTAGTTAAATAGGGCTTTTTCCTAAAAAAACACCTCCTGTGTCAAGTTATTTAATACATGACTAAAAATATTGGTGTTTTTTTTTTTTCTTAATACTTTATTTCAGCACGAACCTTTACAACTTTGTTAGCCAAAACTTGTTCAATGTTCTGAATTACCTGATTGGTAAAATCTAATTGATTGACTCCACTCTCAGGGACTCTGGTTTTTTTTTTTTTTCTTTTTTTCTGTAACAGAATATGCAAACAAAAAGAATCAGAGTGGAATAGAACTTTTTTGGCACTCGGTGTACTAAATACAATGCAGTTCAAAATGAGCAAAGGTTTGTAAGTACCAGATTTGAGTACATTTAAAGTCCGAAAAAAACCAAAAGAGAAAGCGATTATTAGCGTTTTACTTTAAAACATATATTTTTAATTAACTTCTGGCTTAAAATTTGGATTTCTGATTTTATATATTTTTTTTCCTTTTTTTTTTTTTTTTTTGTAGGTGAAAAGCTATCTGATTTGAAAGAGCATTTAGTTATTTTATTTTTTTTTGGCTGCTGAAAAATCCATTATTTCCACTGGTTGGCCAAAGGTACTGGTCATGTGTCATATTGTGTGATAAAACGATGTTAGTTTTATTATCTTTGGTCTTAACCATCTTTATTAGAAAGAAATCAATTAGAAACTAACTTAGCTATTAAGTGCAATTTTGCTTCTCTAATGCTTGCTGCAAGGATCCTTTTTCCACCTGTAGTGATTTCCAGATGACATCTTTTCAGTTTAAATTATTTAAAATCCTGCTTTTCTTACTAGAAGATTAAAGAAATATTATGCTAAGAGAGACACTGATTATTATAAGGCTGGTAAGCTTTTTTTTTTTTTTTCTATTCTCTCTGGGGTCATTAGAAAAAGTCTTATTTTTAAATTTCTTGCCATGGCACAAAATGTACAAAAGGAAGTAAAATACAAGAAGTCATGAATTATGAAGAAAAACAAACCGACAGGTTCAGAGTTAATGGTAGACGAATCCTTTATTTTACAGTTGATGTGGGTTTTTTTGTGTGGAACATTTCTACTTACATGGAACACTAACTCTGAATATAACTGACTTAACATAGCTGTGTCCTACTCTGCTCTCAGCAGTCAAAGGAAGTTATCAGGAGGTTTTTGGGTACAACCAAAAGAAAATTACTTCTGTAAAGCAATTTTAAAGCCTAGTTGGATTTAGAAAATATGAAATACAAATCCATATATAATTCATGCATATTATAGAAGCTATCTTTAGCTATTTGTTGCAATAAAATGCCAACTACCTCCTGGGGGAAAAGGATACAGCTTCAGGGTCCTTGTTTGCAATGAATATAAGTGGGTTTCTCTCCTCCTACCATTTAAAAAACAAGCGAAACAAAACTAAAACCCAACCCGTAGTGTAAAAACATTGCATGCTAAACCAGACAGGTCATTAGATGGTGCAGTCTGAAGTCCATAATTGCAGAGATCCCACTGTAAATTATGGACAGTTTTGCAATCAAGAAGGAATTAATTTAAAGTACTGTCACATATTCATCGTTAACGTAATTTAAGTAGCAGCAGTTCTGTAGAAACAAAAAGAAGGATGGCACAGAATATTTGTGAGTATATTTTTTTAACAAAGCATTTCATAAACACCCTCCTCAGGAGTAAAGTACTGGTTGATTCAGTTCTGCAAGACAGTGTGAATACTGGGCTGTTTACTGTGTCTACGGATCTATCCAGGTATCCACAGGTCATTTTGCTGCAAACCTTATTTCTGTCCTTGAGGATTTCCTATGCTCCAGCAGAAGCACTCCAGTATTTTAGAGAGACAATCTTCTCTGATATTATCTCAGAATTCCTTATGGAAATGAAGACAGCTCCTATCACAAAGCAAAACTGTCCAGTTCATATGGTTTTAACCAAATCATATCTGAAAGGGTTTATTGTTTTGCTAATGACATGCAATTAACTTGCAAACATTGAATGATTCATCCAGGATCATTATCACTGCCAGAATGGATAAATCACAGCACCAGATATTATGTAATGCTAATAAATGCCTACAAATTTCTAAGCAGTCTTTTATAACTAATTCCTCAAAGGTATAATGCTGCACAGTTATGTGCACTCCTCATATGGAGATCCAGGCCATGTGAGTTACAGATGTGCACATTCTCATTGAGGAGTGCTTGGACACCCGCCTGCAGACCCTCCTGCAGGATACGTGGTGCTGTGGCTCTGCCTGTACCCACCTTGCTCCCTGTGACCCTGTAAGGTCACATCCATGCCCCCGGGGCAGGTCTTCCCGTGTCAGACACTGAGGAGAGGTGTGCAGGCTGCCTGTCCCATGTGAGAGAGCTCTGTCTGCCCCAGGAAGGCAGAGCTGGTGATGCCGATAGGGTGGCTGCTAAGCAATGCCCAACCTGATGTGCTGCAGCTCTTCCTTCCTTCCCTGAGGTCTGCCACTGAAAACCCAGGAAATATACTACCCGAGTAGTTTGTTAGGTTAGAAAGCCAACATTACTTTAGTCAGTGCTGAGGTACGTGGGGGAACTCTTCACCTGCCGTGTACACCAATTATCAAGCTTTTAACTATTTATACATTTTTGCAAGGGAAGGGATTAGTGTTCATTGGCTACTAGTTACATAATTCTTTTCTTAATTAGTATCTATCTTCTGTAGGGTAATGTTTCTCTCACTTCTTATCCTAATTAGTCTTCATTTTCTTTTTTTTTGAGTCAATGGGTTTCTTGGGTAGGTGGTCTGCGGCTCAGAGATTCCCCTGTCAGAATTACCTTTTACTCACCTGGTGCTGACTTCAGCACAGTTTCTGAGTTGGTTTTATTAATTTCTTCCTTATCCTGGGAGTCCTGCAAGATGTCCTTGTGGCCCGTAAATTCTGCCATTATCAGTGGTACATCCTTTTTCCCAAGCTTTGTTAACTTCCTCCCCCAGGTCTGAGGTCACTGAAGCACATCAAGCCCTAAACTTTAATTTGATGTGGACATCATTTGCAGCTTGCTTGTTAGCTGCTATCTATTTCACGGATTGAATCTCCCTTTTTCTTGGGAGATACCTATCAAATAAAATATGCTTTTATTCTACATCTTCTATGGGTGAACTTGTACAAAAGGAGTATTTTGAAAATAGTTTTAAAAGATTTTGTTTTTCAGTCAGTGTGTTAGAAATTCTTCCCAATATGACAGCCAGATAAAGCTAACATGGCAGCCATCTTTACTGTTATATCTAGGGAATGTAGGCTTTCTTATTTCTCTTTCTGGATTAGGAAAATTAGAACCTTAATGGTTCAGGGATATGCTAATAAGTGCATCTTACCTTAATAAAATGAGAACTGCACATATGATTTCTTAGTAGGTCTTGATTACACTAAAGATTATAAAAAGTCAGGAAGCTCTGGATAATCAGTGTACTGTGAGAAATACTGTGATGCAAGCCAATTTTAGGGTCCAAAAGATGATATTTCCCTAATTACAGGTCTGGTGTCAGCACACAGCATGAGGCCATGTTCAGATCTGGTTTAAGCAGCAGTTCCTACAAAGGAGCTGGTGTTAACACTCTGCTTCTGAGCAGAGCTGAATTGGGATTCAGTACAATGAGAGTTGATACATACAGATAAGGGCTGGAATAAAAAACCAGTTGCCAAGCTATGTTTGCAATCAGATCACAAGGATAATCCAGTTATGCTCATATCCCAGATGCGAAGAAGTTCCTAAGCTAGACTCTAGCTGGGCTCAAGTTTGACTCTGATTAGGAGTAGGAGCGTACCTGACATAAATTTTGCTTGCAAGTGTCACTCCATCAGTTCTGAAGTCTGCTGGAATCCCATCTGATTCTTCTGACATTTCTTCTGCCTCCTCTGACAATGGCATGGCATATTTTGGATGTGCAGTGTGACTATTCTTAGTAGATAAGCTGGTAGTTTGCCTTCTGGAATTCCCTGTTATGATGCTGCGACTTGTAAATTGTCCTTCCTAACTCTTTTGCACTCTCATGGATCAGTCAGTATACACAATCTCAGCAGACTTTTGCATTAGGAATTGTCATATCAAATTGAGACTTGAATCAGTGAAAAATAGTTTATCTGTAAACTTATCATAACTAATAGAAGAAAAATGCAGTGATGTATATCCAGTACTATTATAGGTGAGTCCATTGGCAATTTTAATTGTGTTACTTCTACTACCTATTGATACAGTTTCAATATAACTGGATAAGCTGTGGAGTAGTAAACAAGGTTCAAAAAAGAGTTATATCTCTTCTACGTAGTGTTTCTGCAACACAAGTTCAATTTTTGCCTCAGTAAACAATTTACAGTAATAGGGAGTCCACTTGGGATAATGCAGATTTTATCTTTGCTTGCCAAAAAGAAACACAATAATGAACCCTGTTTTCACACTCCCAATTTAGTAAGAGAAATAAATAAAAAGAAATTGTAATTGCTATAAATCATTTACTCAGCAAATGTTAATGTTAGCGTCCTGAGTGACAAAGGTCTTGTGAATAGTTCATTACAATATTAGCATATCAGAGTAGCTTATTTTTCCAGAGAGATACCTTGACAAGCATCTTAGGCCTTTGATTTAAATTTGGCTCTGCACAGTGGTACCTTACTCATTTGTTTTGAATTACTAGAGTTAATGAAGAGAAAAAAACAGTTTATTTCAAAATTTTATTTCTGTGTTATTTTACTGTACAAGCAGAGAGGGGACAAGGAACCTGGATCTCCAGACACAGCTGTTCCTTCAATCTTATTTTATTCGTCAAATATTGAGCTTGTATTATAATGTTATGAGATGATGGAAGTTTCTTTGTCAGCGGCAATTTCATGGCTTGATATGCTTTTTTTTGATCAAAAATGCATGAAAATCATGTTGATGGAATCATTTTCAAGATGCTCCAAAATGACAATGAATAAATCTATTAAATGTAAGGAAATGGATCCTGAGACTTCAAAATAGGAACCATTCCTTCATGGTGATGCCTGATAATCTCTGTATTTAACAATCGGTCAAGCTTTCTGCTATGAACACTCTGATTTTTTTCCTATTTAAATTTAACATCTCAGCCTATATAAGGTAAATTCCACTGGTTTATGGATGGAATGTAACAATGGCTGTCAGCACAGATAAATACTTGGTTCATCAAAATCAAAATTTATTCATGTTTGTTTTCAATTCAGAAGCAACACAGATGACAGAAGTCTAGCTCAAGTAGTTGGTATTTTCTGAATTCTCTTACCCACACAAAAAATGGAATCTAATAATAATTTTAGGAGTATATCTCTGCTGGCAAAGTTTTAAGTCCTAGCAGCACATATTTGTTAGAAAAACAACCACCGACATGAGATATGTATCTTCAAAAATATTTTCTTTGAGATTTCCAGAGTTTTGTTTCACATAAAATATATTTTGGTGTATAGTTAGAAAGATTCAATAAAAAGGGAGGAAATCAGTACCCACAGTGACCAGCGTGTATCAGAGTACTGCATTTGCACTGGAAAACAAAAAAAAACCAAAAAAAACCCAACCAAAAAAACTCCACAAAGATAATAGCTGTGTTGAATAAATTAGACTGGTGAGAACTACTTATGATGGAAAAGAATTCACCAGCCTGACATTAATAAAGGGCAGGAGCCAGGGACTAGTAGGAAAGGTAAACTACAGAGCCAGAGCTTCTCTTTTTCTTTCTCTTATTTCATAACTGTCATGAAATAAGTTTTTCTCTTGAGGTTGCTACTGGAATGCTTCATTTCCATTTTCGCTTAAAAATATTGTAAAGAGGATTTGGAGTCTGATCTCCCACTATTCAGGGAAACAAAAACACCCATGAGATTATGGATTTCTCTAAGTTTTTGTGGCAAGTTTCAAAATGCCATTTTTTCTAATGAAGAAAAGAATATTTCATGTTTAAAACATCTGAAGATTTAAGCCATTTCCTGATAATTTGAAGTTCAGTGATCTGTAGCAGGCTAAAAAGCTTTAGTGAGTGGTGGGACATGAAAGTATGGGAAATGGGGGAGGGAATCATCTTGCAAAAAAGTGTTTTCTGTGCAGTTGCCTAAGTAACTAACTACGAAGATTAGAAGGGGTTGCAATTCTTGCAACTGCGTTTGCTCTGTGGTGAAAAGGGACAAACAGGAAAATGAGAGTTAATCTTTTCTAAAGGAAATAAAAAGGTCTAGAAAAACTATTTTTAAGAATTGTATCAATAAACAAGCGACCAAAACACAGCTAGAAGTAATTATTGGCCAGTGATATGCTGATCAGTTTAAATTATTTGCCATTCTCTATTTAGGAAAAATTGTACATGAAAGACGAGCACATCTTTAGTACTCCACAAGACAACTGTATAATTTTTTTTTGTGGAAACTTCTGAAAATATATTTTTAAAAAATTATTATTTATATTACTACTATAAAGTATGGGAAAATCAGATATTTAGATCATGTACAAGCAGGTATCCAAAACAGCTTTAGAAACATCCCAGCATGATCCTGAGAAATAAAATTTGATCCATAGTGGTGACTGGAAAATTCTATTTCAACTTTTTGTGAATATATAATACTAATTTTTTTATTCTGAAGAATGAAAATTAAACGTAAAAGTCTTTTTTGTTTTGTGTGAGTTTTTAAAATTGAAAACCTATTTTTAATTTAAAAGAAAGAACAGAAAAAAATATGTATAAAAGAAAGAAAGGTATGTATAACAAAAATACTATGAGTATAATGGGAATGTAAATTCACCTATCATTTTTTAGCTAAACTTTCATTTCTTTATGTATATTAACATCTCCTTCCTTAATGCTATGCATTCTAAATGCTCTCATTGAAAATAAGGAGTATATATTACATAACATGTATAAATCTCTGAAGAGCCAAAAATATGGTACAAGAAAATCAATTAATTTTTATATCTGAAAGAAGGTGAAATGAAAGCAATGTCTGAATAATATATATTTTTTTAAAGTTATTTTAATTTGCTTGTGTTCTAAGTGGCAGCTAAGAATTCAAGACATAGATAGGATCTTATCTCTTTTTCTACTATGGCTGCAAGCTTTCTTTAAATGCTCCTTTCCTCAGACAAAGACTTCCTAGATCAGGCCTTTTCACTTGTTCCTTTGCATCAAATCAGGAGCATATATAATGTGAGAACACTTCAGTTGTAAGTGAAGCCTTTAACATTTAAACAATTCTGTTGTTATTAGATAACTTTAATTTATATGGACTGTATAATTATCTGATGTATCTTTGAATTTTTCAAAAGTTTTTAGCTTTATAGCTTGTGTTTAGATAATACTAAGAGGCAGTCCATGTACCATTCCTGATAGTCTGTATTCCTTCAGCTGCTTGAAATTGAAACCCAAGACAATTTGCTGGCAGAGATGTGGGCCATTCCGTGTTCAGTTAGCTTTGATACTTGGTATTGAGCTTGGATACATTTAATTTATTTTGCATATAGGTGTAAATAATCAAACCCATACATACCTACATATAGAAAATAACCTAGTATGTGGCCACGTGAAACGGAAGGACTCTCACAGTGATTTACCCTGCACCTGAGCATCAAGGCATCTTTGATATACCCTTCCCCAGCATCATACTGTCAGATATGGAGGTATTATTATCCCATGTCTACAAACAGGATATAGCAAAATTCTGACTGTGAACATGCTAAAGAACCCGGTAAAGGTATCACATGCTTGGTCTATAAACCGAAGTACAGATACCTCTTTTTTTTCTGCAGTGTGGATAGAGAAGCATCAGTGTCTGCCACTGTCTCTTTATCCCAGAATTTAACCATCAAAGAAATATGAAATCAAGCTATATATATGAGCAAATTATTCCATATACTAAACACTCTTCAGAAAGGAGCACTTGGAAGCATTTAAAATGTATATGAACAGCTCTACACACAATACATGTGAACATTTAAACTTTATTAAATTAAATCTATAGGATAAGCAGTTCTAGATTTGATGATATTATTAATCTGTCTACATATGTATGCTCCTACATACCATTTCCTTTTAGAAACAGAGGGGCAATATGATAAGCACCTATTTTGCTAAACAGAAAGAGAATATAGGAGAAAATAGTATTTTTCATTTCATCTCAAACAAAAAAAACTTAAAATAAAACAACTGCAAAGTCATCAGCTGTAATTTTTGGCTTTTCAGGATGCTACGATTTGCCAGATTTTTGAAAGGCCTCATTTCAGTAGCTGTCGTGTTTTTTTCTAAGTTTGGCCATAAGCATTGCAGTGGGAGTGACAATATGCTGAGCTCTATTGAAATCCCGTTGATGCAGAACAATTGAATGAAAAATTTTGGTCCTGAGCCCTGTAGAATAACAAAATCAACATCACCAAGCTCATGGTTATAGTTTATAGCACCTGTCTCTCCTCTGTTTCAAAAAACTTTATATCATTCTGGATATAAAGAAGCATTTAACCATATAATTCATCTCAGATATAACCTAGAGGGGAAAATAAATCCCTGAGGTCAACTTTCTTATCTTAACCAGATGTTGATATAAAACATTACAATACTAAGTGCAAAATCTGGAATGTTTCTAGTTAAAAGTGTAGGAATTTTATGTTATTTTTGTATTTAGTTTTGGGGGTTTTTTTGCAGTTTTTAAAAAGAAGAGGACAGAAAGAAGAAAAGAGTTAAGCCAAACAGCAGGTAAGAATCTAAGCTGTCTAAATAAGACTAGGGATGGCATCTTAAAATCAGAAAAGATTTCTTAAATAATTGTATTCTCATTTTAGAAATGTTAGAAATTTTCCAATTTTTTTCTGTGTTTGCATTTTCATAACAATAAGGATAGAACACTTAATGCTTGGGTTGTTCACAACATAAATGCTCCTTAATGCTTTTCCCCACATAAATTTTCTTCTCATACTGTCTGCCTAATCATCAGCCATTGCAATTTATTTCTCCTTCATCTGTGTATAATCAGTGCCTCCACACCTTGAATACGAATGTGATTCTGAACTCCTTCCTTTTTACATCCTTCCCATTAATGCCAAAGCACAGACAAGGAAAGCGTAGATAATAAAGATCCATATGATAGAGGTGATATGACTTTAGGAGGGATATGAAAGAGATCCAAAAATCATGACAAGCTTAATGAAAATGATTAAGAAACAGCCACTTCACTCTTTTACTCATAATAAACTCAGAGACATCTAGTAAAGTTAGATCATGGGTTCAGAGCAAGCAAGGGATTTTTTTTTAAATTAAATGTGAAACTCATTGGCACAGGATCCAGTGGATACCAACTTTGTCTTTTTCTCCATTTTTTGGCAAAAGGCTACTTTGAAAAGATAGTGAGCAGATCAAGTGGAACTTGTGGAGAAAAGGACAGGTTGCACTTTCCTCTGCTGAGTATGATCAGGACGGGGTGATGGGGGAGAAGACAATGGCCTTTTAAACATCAGAATCCAGCAGTAAGGTAGAGATAATTACTATCAAACTACAGAAGGAGCTGTTACTTTAGGGGATTAAGACAATCACAGAGGACAATGGCAAGACTACCCGAAATCTTTGTTAACGTGAACATATTTTATATAAATATGGCAAACCATAATAACCTAGAAGCGGTGTAATACCTCATATTCATGATTGAGACAAAGGTTATTGAGTCATTTGGATTGAACAAACCATTTACCAGTTGCTGGTCAGTGAAGAGTAAAAAGACTGAATAATTTCTATTCTGACCTTCCAACGGTAGAAATCTAAAACCAAAAGGAAGAAGAGGAAACTTCACATAATTTATACAACATTATGTTTTGTTGTTTTATTTGTAGGAACAACTGTACTTTGATATGTGCATGTTGTCATTTTTTATACATGAGGCTGTGAGTGCCCACCGCTAAGACCAGGAAGCCAGCATCAGGGATTGCAAGTCATAATTCCACAAACACTGTATGGGAATTAATTTTGGGGTTTATACATCCTTGGAATCTGACAAACCAGGGGATTTGTGTGGCTCTCCCTATATCAGCAGAGCAGAGCCTAAGATTTTTTGCAACACCCCCAGATCAGTCAATCAATTTATGTGAACCCCAACTTTGGAAATGACCTTATACCTTTATATTTGTCCCCGGGTGGTTAAAAGGTAAACTGCCTTTGAAATGGAGGGTCCATTGCCTATTGATAAAGAGAAAATCTGAGGTTGTGGAATGCTCCCAGCTCCCACACCAAGTAGGACTAAATAATATATATTTTGCAAATTATAATAACATAGTGGGATTTTAGGGTCAGGATACACATAACACGTCACACCCAGTCTTCAATGTCTTGCTAAACTCTGGGGACACTGATGTGCGTGGGATGATCTAGGAAGGTACTACCAGGGTTGTATAGAATTCCGAAATCCAAAACTAATAGGCTCCTTGTCAGTCTTTCCCTTTTGATCCCATTAAGACAAACAGATTATTAAAAAGTATAGAATTATCCAGGAGGGCAGGAACATTGCCTACAAATTCTTCCAACTACATGTGGATGTGGTCCAGACAGAACCCTATTTTAAAGCCTTTAGCACGCGAACAGCCCCTCAACCAACCCATTCACACTTGTCCACACAAGTCCAACAAGTGTCAAAATGGCTTTAAAAAATTTGGTTGGCACTGGATAACCAGCCTACCTATAACACTGTGAAATACTCCTCTAGGCTCCTGGTATCTAGGCTGCTTGAAATGTTTCTGGGCTTCCATCTCTACTTGTAGCAAATGTGTCTGGTTTAGTTATAGATTGTGGCTGCTTTATTGACATGAGCTTGTGGACATACTATTTATTAAAATGTAGACATACATTATTAAAGTGAAAGATAAGAGAAATTAAGCAAATATTCACCAATCTCCTCAAAAGAAAAAAAAGCTGGTACAATGAAAATATTTTCTACATGCTTCCTTATTGATTGTCGTCTATGCTTTGCAAGGTGCAAAGCTTACTATTCTTTAAATTCAATCTACCTGCGAATTTAAATTGTAACATGACCATTCAAATGATATATTAGGGGTGAAAAAATTTGCAAGTGTGTTTCACAGCTCTGCTTTTCTGTTCAAGATGAACAGAAAATAAGCCAACAAAGCAGTTTTGCTGTGATTGCTTCAGACCCTGGAGCTGCATATTACATTTGTAAGTCCTCTATTACATCAGAATGACAACCCACTGAAAATTCTGTTTTGTTGCATTAAAAACGTTTCAATGCAGTCATTCTGTGGTTAAATAGGATTTGGGGAATATTACATCTAATGTTAGAAAAGAATTTTCTGGGCCATACTGGCTCATACTGGACTATCTGCTCCACAGTAAAAAAAATGAGATGTCTTGATTTTCTCTTCATCCAGAATCGGGTGTATGAAAATGCCACTACTTGTTGGAACAAGCCTGAAATGGAAAAGGTTAAGTGGCATATATTAACTGCCATGTATTAAAAGGGATGTACACTGCTGAAGCACTTGTAAGTAGGATGTAAGATACTGTGAAATTTCTGCCTTCCTTCTTTAGGCTGTTGATTAGACAACAATGAATTTTCTTATTCTCTTAATAGATTTATTTCATGTGATTAATAATAATATAATGGAAATAATTAATTCTATTCAATTCTTTCAATAATATCAAAGTAAAATTAGAATGAGAGAATGTATATTGTGTTAATTTTCAAATATGCTTACAAAAAGAAAGGGAAATCTATTTAGATCAAGCCAAAGGAATGTGCTAAGAATATTTCATTGAAATCTGTATGTCTCAGTGTAAATATTCTCAAGTAATACTTCTTGCTTTTTATACTATACAAGCAGAAAAGTCCAATGCGATGGTTGATGCTTCCATTTTAGGAATTCTAAGTGTATACTGACAAACCACCTTGTCAGTTTTGCTAATGCACTAAGTGGGGCCAGGTTTTCACAATTTAGACTTCCCTCCAAAAGACACCCTTTGGAAATTAGAAGGAGCTACTACCCAAGCTGTGCAACCGATTCTGATACAGACCAGTAATAATGGAATGTACTAATCATCTGGTCAACTAATAATGTCAGTTTAATAACTCTGTACACAATACATCCATCTCTAGATCACCCTTAGAAAATAATTGTTAGACAAAGACTACACAACAGCGAACCTCACACCATATCTGAAGAGAGTTGTATATTCTTAGAATCAAGTAGACCTGAGCACAACTGAATGCTGAATGAATAAGACAACTGTCTTTGTAAACCCTAAAACAGACATAATTTTAAAAAATCCGTGGCCTAAAGTTGTCTTGAGACATCCCAGAAATATTTCTTGATACATTTTTAGATCTCCAGATTGAGCATGGTTTTATTTGATTTTGAATCTATTATTTTTTAAGCTATTTAAATGAAGAAATGTAATGAGGAAAGGATGAGTTCTTTGTTTATTTGGAGGTTTTTTTTTGTTTCGTGACGTTTTGTGACATTCATTAAAAATTTCAAATAAGTTTTCCCCAAGGACAGTCTGGATAACTAATTAACCTCTGTAGAGCACAGTTATTTGTTACAGAAGATTCCAACATTTCAAAAATCAGTGCATCTTTTATCGTATCCTGAGTCATCTCTTTGTTTCAAAGAATGTGTTTCTCTGCTTGTATGGCTTTCAGAGTTATATCTTCCGCTTTCCCTTCCTAGCAGTTGCTTGGCAAGGGTGACCATTGAAAGTTACAGTTGAGTGTCCTACTACAGTTTAATTATTGCAGAACACTCATGAGAAGGAATGGCCTCTAGGGGAATATCACATGCATAGCTCAATAATCCTAATCAATCTAATTAAATTTCTGTGAAATAAGCATTTTAAAAAGATTTCCAGAGGTCTGGTAAGTTGTTCTTATTGTTTAGTGTTGCAGGCACTGTCTTTAATCAGGGAATGTTTCTCAAATGTTGCAATGAATAATGCATTAGATTTGAATGGAAAAGTTCTTGCACAGAACCACTGCAATGGCATAGCAGAGAATACTTTCCTTTTGAGAACAGACTTGTGGATGTAATTTCCTGATGCCTGGTGATGGGTTGACCCTGGCTGGACATCAGGTGCCTATCTGAGTTGTTCTATCCCTTCCCTCTTCAGCTGGAAAAGAAGAGAAAATATATAAGGACAGTCTCATGGGTTGAGAAAAAGACTGGGAGAGATCACTCACCAGTTATGGTTATGGGTAAAAAAGACTCAGCTTGGGGAAAAATAATTTACTATATTACCGGTCAAATCAGAGGTAGGCAATGAAAAACAGAGCAAAATCTTAAATAAACACCTTCCCTCCACATCTCTCTTCTTCTAAGACTCAGCTTCACTCACAATTTCTCTACCTGCTCACTCCCAGTGACACCAAGGGACAGAAATTGGGGTTGTGTATCATACATTGTCTCTGCTGCTCCTTCCACATTAGGGTCATGTGGGACTGAATCAAAGGCCTTATAGAAACCTAGGTAGATGACATCAGTCAATTTTTCCTTTCTGACCATTGCAATCAGTCCATCATAGAAGTCCACCAGTTTGGTCAGGAACAACTTGCCTTTAGTGAAGCCATGCTGGCTGCCTTAGATGACCTCCTTGTCTTGTGTGAGACTTAACATTTCTTCTATGAGGATCTGCTCCATGAACTTCCCAGGCAAAAAGGTGAGGCTTACTGATCTGTCATTGCCAGGGTCTTTCTTTACGCCCTCTGTAAAATAAGGTGATGTTTCCCTTTTTCCGGTCACCAGCGACTTTGCCTGACAGCCATAACTTTTCAAATGTAACAGAGAGTGTCTGAGCAACATCAGCCAGCTCCCTCAGAACCCTGGGATGCATCTTATCAGATCCCACCACTATCACGCCCATGAGGGGTGTGATAGAGCAGCCTTGGTGGGCATATAACGTCCAGCCACCACAGAACCAAAGATCTAAGTTGCCTGCAATGTCAAAATTCTGCCAGTGGCTTAGTCCTTAGTCAAGAAAGCTAGAGGATTGAAGGAGAAAAGCTGACATGCAGAATAATGGCATTACCTCAAACTATTAAATAATCCAACAGTTTTTTACTCTAAATGCAAATATCTTGATACAGTCTTACTAAACAGCCTTATTAAAGGTGTCAGTCATAAGCAAAAATGAGATCTGCATAAGCAATCAATAATTAAAAGCGGTGCTTTCTGTGCCTTTCATTAAAAACAGTATAAAATAATAGAAAATTTAATTTTAATAATTAATGACATGTGTATGTGGTTTTTTTGGTTTCTAACTGATTTGGTCATGAGTATTTTTCTCTATAGAACCTTTGGTTTAAGGCATAACCCCCTAAGATGGCTTACTTTAAATGAAGTTACTTTCGCTCTGTTGCAACTTCTTTCTACAGAAATTGTTAAAATGAGAGGATTTTTGATACTTGAATTTAAAAAGAAAAAACCCAAAGCAAGAAAAGCTTGGCTTTTACTGGCTAAAGGATATTGAAATTCAGAAGAATGATGTACCAAATATAGCAAGGTAAAATTACAGGGCGTGAAAAAAATTTACATATAGAAAACTGAAAATAAGTTCCATATTGCACATTGCAGCATTATTCAGTTCCACAGGATACTGACACTAGATTTGGGAAAATTGAAAAATAGGGATTCCAAAACATGTATTTAAGCTATTTTCTCCTCCTTCTTCTCTCTCCTTGCATTTCCATCTAGGTGCATGTTCCTTAGTATTTCAAATTAATGGTAGATGTGCATCAGAATGCAAATTTCCTCAGTTGAACTCAGAATTAAAAAGGAAACTTGAATTTTAGAACTTAACTTCCTGTAAGTTTGAATCATATTCCCATTATTCCAATGGGGATTGATTTCTGTTAAAATTCCAGCCCATTTTAGTCTTTGTAATGAGCCTAAAATAGCTGCCAGCTTGCAGTGCTGGAATTAATGATAATCGAATGTAACACAAAATGTATTTCCATATTTTGTATTGCTTAAATGATTTCATCTCAGATGTAGTATGATTCTTTTTAGAGATGACTACTTCTATTTAATCTCTTTTCCAATTTTAATTTGAATTTCATATTGTTCCTGACTGTTTAATGAATATTTTGGGACATGGCCATAGTGTTGTTAATTATACCGGAGACTGAGTATAATTAATTCTTTTGGACCCAAAGTCAGCTAGTTAATCGATTTCTGATGAAACTGAAGATTAAACACAGATAGTTCACTTCTTCCTTCATTCATTTTAATTTTTCCCTCTTTTAATTCCATCAGATTACTTTGGGAAGTCATTTCTGGCAAATCAATTTGTGGACCCATTTGGGGTATTATCCAGATGTTAATAGATGGATGATACACTCAGGCCAGACACCTTCCTATCAATTTTATTTTTCTAATTTTTAAAGAAAACCTTTTGATTCTTTTCAGTAGATTTACTACCTTTATTTTTAATTCATATTTAAATGATTCTTTACTGCCTATTAACAGAATAAAAAAGGGATCCTCAGAAGAGTTCTCTGTAGACCAGACAATTCACAAAATGAAAGCACCATAGTGATGTAGGAGACATTCCTCATATTAGTGACGCATTAACCCATGTGGCTAAATTTGACTTTAGGGAAGGGCTTGTAAAGGTTCAAATGAAAAAGAAAAAATTACATTAATAAGTCCAGGAGTTTCTGTCACATTTTCTCCCCCTTCCATGCTATAAATAATGGTATATTTTAATTTTCGACAATGGGAAAAGCCCTAAAGGCTATAAAGAGATAATCAAAAAAAGGGCAATTAAAAAATTTAAAGGAATAGAAGGAAGACTTCCAGTCAATGAGGGAAACCTTGAGCATTTTTCATTGATTAATTTATTATTACAGTAAGAGAGAGTTCTAATTTGCTACTTTCATACTGCAATGGCTCATGATCCAAATGTACTCTTGCACTGTATTCAATATTCTAAGAGAGCTTTTAGTCCTGTTAATTTATAGGCAAGTGAGAAAAAAAGCATGTGTACCAGATGATTTGTTATCTATAGTTTCTGGAAAACTAGGGCTAACAATGAAATATTTAATAATGACTGCTTCCATAAATTAATCCCTTTTGGACAAGATGTGTAAACATATAATTCAAACTCCTCAGAGCTTGACCACTTTATATGTTAAATTTATATTAAATGCATTACTGAATAGAAGTACTAGTATTAATTCAGAAATATTTTCTGTTTTTCAGATGAAGATCAGATGTGCATGTTCTTTATCAGGAATTGTACTGTTTAACATTCAAACAGATACTTTGTCAATCTTTAGAAACAAAGACTTCACCAGATTAAAAGCTATTCAGTTCCTAATTAATGTTCTTTGGTATAATTTTGGCAAACTTTCTGCATTTTTATAGCTATCAGTGTTTAAAGTGAAATTTTGTTCCCACAGAACTTAATTTTTAAATTTTAAATGAAGTGAAATGTTAGTAGTTTATAATAATATTAAAGCTTTCAAAGTTCAGCCTTTTTAAAGGGAAATGTAAGTATTAAACAGTCATTAAAATATAAGAGGAAAAAACTTCAAGATTTTCTGTCTAAGTTTCACATTATAGAACTTCATAGTGCTGGGTAAGGAAAGCATTTGGTCTCAAAATTATGACATGAAGAGAAGCCTAGTGAGAGTAATGAGAGATGTTTGGACTTGTGAATACCTGCACTTATCATGACAAGTTTATCTTCAAGACTTGCTCCAGGAGATCATAAAGACAGCTATCAATTTTTCTAGGCTCAAAACATCTTATTCTAAATAGTTGTCTAAGCTATCTGAATCTGGAAAGATTAAAGTGTTAGAATATAGAATGCCTCTTTACAACCTTCTTATCCCTGAGGTCTAAACCATGGTGATTAGGTCTTCAGACTCATGAAATTCTACACATTTGTAGTGGGTTGACCCTGGCTGGGTGCCAGGTGCCCACTAAGTCACTCTATCACTCCCTTTCCCTTTGGGATAGGGGAGAGAGTAAGATAGAGAACAGCCAGCAGGGTGAGATAGAGCAGTTTTATTACAGTAGAAGAAAAAGAATTAGCAGAGATTTGAGTGCACAAAAGCTAAAGGGAAAAAAAGGTCGATCTCTACTTCCCATAAACAGTGATGTTCAGGCACTTCCCAGGAAGCAGGGCTTCAGCACATGTAATGGTTTCTCTGGAGGGCAAACATTGAAAGCTCATGAAGCCCCTTCCTCTTCCTCTTCCTCTTCCTCTTCCTCTTCCTCTTCCTCTTCCTCTTCCTCCTCCTCTTCCTCCTCCTCGTCCTCTTCCTCCTTCNCTCCTCCTCCTCCTCCTTCTCTCTCTTTCTCTCTCTCTCTCTCTCTCAGCTTATATATCTGAGCTGACATCACATGGCATGGACTATCCCTTTGGCTGATTTGGGTCACCTGGCCTGGCTGTGTGCACTCCCAGGATCTTGCCCACTCCCATCCCCTTTGATGGGTGGAAGGAATGTCAGAGGGACAGCACTGCTCGGCAGTAGCCAAAACACTGGTGTGTTATCAGCACCCTTCCAGCTACCAGTGCAAAGTGCAGCACTGGGAGGGCTGCGAGCTTTACCTCAGTCACACCCAATACAACATTAATTCTTGATGTGTTATAAACCAGAAATTTAGTCCTGTCTCTAGAAAAATGTGTACTTCCATAGTGTTTGGGTGGTTTGACTGGACACTACTATGGTCATTGTATTTATGAAATATTAGTTGAATATTAGATTAGATTTTTTAAATTAATAAAATGGCAGAGGGATAATTTGAAGCAATCCAAGGTACTCCATTTTATGGCCTGCGTTCTTTCCTTTTCAATGGCAAAAACTCCTGTTCATGTTTGTGTTATCTGTGGAGATTTTGAGAATCAGGGAGTGAGACGATAAGTGCTGTTAAATTCACATTTGTAGTGACATTTAAAGCTAGGAGACCAGAGAAGTGAATTTTAATGACGCTTTTGTTTTGCAGCTATTCTCACATTACCCAGCTATAAATGGAGAGCTGATTGTATGCATAGAGTTACTGAATGTGAGGTAAACAGTAGAATATGATACTAACTACGTTTTCCCCTTCCTTTTCCTTTCCACAATTTCACCCCAAGCCAGTGTAGTTTGGTTGTATTATATTGATACCTGAACTCTCATGGACATCTGACCATATTATTAATTCAGAAGTACCTAATTAATATTCAGTGAATAGAGTGTCTCTTTTTATTTCTATTCTTGGCTTTTAATATGTGTTTGCCTAGATAAATTAGATGGAAATAGCAGGAGGATCTGCTGAGTTGTGGGTGTTCCCTTTTTAATGAAAGAAGCAAATTCAATTAGACTACTTATCATATAAACAAAACTGATTTTCTACTTTATGTAGAAAATGTCAACAGATAATATAATTTAATTTATTTACACCTTTCATAAGACAAACAGAAGAAATCACCATTAATTATAGCAAATCTAATCAAAAGACAGGAAATAATCTCCTGCAGTAAACTTCCCACAATGCAGACTGCAATAAAGCAATACTGTTAAGACTCATAATCAAAGGATAACCCTCTGTCCTGACACTTTGTCTTTCCACTGCTGCATTTCCTTAATTTATCTTTTTAAAAGTAATTATAGTTATGCTGATAATGATGATGATGATGATGATGATGACAATGATGGCAGCAGTGATAACAGTAACAGCTGGTGTGGTAGAAGTTACTGCAAGCAAAATTAGTTTCATTCATTTAAAAAATAATCTGATCCATCCAACTGCTGAATATTGCTAAATGAAGCTATTGGTTACAGTATGTGCCAAAAGACTAAAAACAAAAGCATTGCAAAATTCTGTGTTAAAAATGCTGAGAAGGACTCCAGATTTTCCAGCTACTTCTGTTGCCTACAGCCAGCTTCAGACTTTGGTACATTGGAGGTCAGTGCTATGAGTCTGAATATGTGCAGTGAACCTTAATTTTGCTCTCTGGCTTGTTTTAATTTTACAGATGCCAAATATAGTCAAAAACCTATCTAAAAATCAAACTGTATACTCTGTCTCTAATTAACTCTTTGTTTCTTCCCGGCAAAGAGATAGTGATTATTTAATGACATTGCCCTACTATTGATAAGCATTTCATACCAAAGGGAACTGTTTCAAGGTTTCTGTCTTAATTTTCAATTTTTTCATAGGATGGCCTTAAATATGCTGAAAAGATTATGACTGTATTTTCTCATGTAAAACTACACTTCAAGCTGTCTAACAAAATGACTCTTTGGATAAGGAGGAGGGAAAAAAACCAAAGAAACTCAAACAACAACGCACTAGGAAAAAAAACCAGTCAAGCCAAACCGGAATCTAGACATAAAAATACATTCTCAAAGGAGTAAAAATGAGGAGCTCTGAACTTTATTTTCATAGACCACATGATTTGTTTGCTACACACAACTGTTTCTTGAAATTTATCAAAAGCAAACTGCCAAAATAATTTTCATTATTGGTCCTTTAGCAAGAATTCATTCCTATGCTTATTTCTTCACCAACATCACGCTACTTTTTCCCCCTAATTAGATTCCTTATTCACCTGTTGGAGGCTGAAGTTTCAAAGATGAAGGTTTCTTGTGAAGAAGCATTTTAACTAAAAGGTTAATTCGAAGGAGCATCACTATGTTATATACATTATTAAGCATAATGTTATAAGAGAGCTCCTCACTTCAAAGAGAAGAAATTGCCTAAATATTCAGTGCCTTCTCTCAGAATTACTGAGGGATTCAAACTATAACTGTGTAGAAACCCAGAAACCCTTCTATGGACATAACCTAGAACTCCCTGGTCCCAAATTCTCTGAACCAATGAGTTTCTTGACTGCTCTTATTTTTGGGGTCTCTTTGGGGTAGATTACTTCCACCATTTATTTCAGTGCAGAACTCACCTTTCACAGGGATAGAAAATTAGTCCCACCAAAAGATGAAATCATAGCCTAGAGAAGAGACCAATGTCCGGGAGGCAGCTATCTCTCCAGGCTGGACTGCACAATGAGTCAGATGGTAATTATATAAAACACCACAGTGAGTTGCTTAAAACAAAACTATTACAAAATTTCTGAAAGGGAAGCTCTGAGTGCTGGGTCACAATAGTTTAATGATACCCATATTCAAAGAAGAGGCTTTGTTTAGGCTAGTCCTTAGTTTTCTGTTACATGTATTCCTTATTAACGTGTGATTTTGGGAGGACTCTTTCTGCTCATTTCTTTCAAAATCTGGAAGTGCTAGGATGGCCTTACAAATCTGGCAATGCTAAGTGCTGGATCTGTCTCGTCCAGCCATTATCATCCAAGAAAATCCTTACAAAACAGACAGAACGAACTTGTATTTCACCGAGAAACATGTTTACGAGCCAGAAGAGACTCATTGACAAAACATTTTTTACAAAATGTATCCTTTATCTGAACTCGCTTTAAAACTAGCTGCTATTCAAAGCTTAAAATATTGTACTGACCATGACCATTTCATAGAGACAACTTACCAAAAATCTGTCTCCCATCCTAATCTAAATTTTAAGAAAAATATTTAATGAGAGAAGGCAGGGCAGTGATTATAACGGAATCCATTTCCATATGAAATGTGAATGTTTGCATTTAATTTTTATGAGGATAAATATTGAACACCTGATGCTTTAGAAAATTAATTGTCTGATGCTGGATAGATCAGCTAATATCATTATGGAAATTTCTGAGTGATATACTTGCAATTGTCATGCATATTGCAATAAGACAGTGCAGTAGGAACTCTTATTTGCCATGGCAACCATTAATTGGATATGCAGGAGGTGGTGTTTTGCTTTAAATAAATCTGACTGGGTCAGCAATTGAATGTTTCAAATACATGATTTATATTTTACACAATTTTTCACTTTTTTTCCTGGGTTTGAATTAATTTTTTTCTTCATATCTATGTGTTCCTCAGAAACAAATGGGATAAAATTGAGTGGAACCCTGGGACATTTTGTTTTATGATTATTTTTGTGAATGCACATTTTGTATTTCTAAGTCTGACAAATAAAAGCTGATTGTAATTACATTTGTGTTCCTGCCATGTGTTCTCAGGCCTCTTTCTCCATTGTTTCTTTCTCATGTGACTATTATTATGGATCAAATAGCTGCTTTGCATAAATCATTTCCATAAAAATGTACATTTGGTTTTTGATTTACAGGGAGTTTGACATAGGAGACAGTCTTTTTGCGTATCACACTGGGATTTTGAGTAAAATATGCTAGGATGTATATATGAAAAAAATAACTTCCAAAGAAATGAATCCTAAGCAAATACTCAAAGAAAAATTATTAAAATCTTAGGACAATAGATATTTCAAGGCAGGAAAGTGTGCAGTGCAAAGAAGAGGCTCTTCTTTGACTTATACATTCCATTTCATATTCACCAGTAATTTGTTTAGAAAGGGTATGGCCATTTCTGTGTTAAACTCTAAAGGCATTTATGAATGTGATTAATTTTATACAAGTGAATAGTTGTGCCTAAGTCAAGGAAGACGACTGTAGTATTCAAGATCATATTATTTTCTTTGCTTACCTGTGGAGGTTTCTTATGACATTAATACATCAACATTTCCTAATATATTGATATGAATATATTAATATTTTCCTGGTTTAGGGGGGCATCTGGATTCAATATAAGACAAAAAAATCTCCCTAATATTAGTCAATGAAGATATTGATGCTTCAGATTTAGTCCACATTAGCTTCATCCTGGAGCATAGTCCATGACTTTGTCAGACTCCTAGGCACGTCATTGCTCCCAGGCCTGAACCCAGCCCCAGAGCAGAATTTGGAGCAGGGTGTGTGCAAAGTACTTTGTGTGGATCAATACAAGAGTTCTCTAGGCTGAGGAAGACTTATTTATAGCCACCTGCAGTCTTTGTTTTACAGATGTGGTGAAAGTGGCTCAGTGTGTGTTTTTGTTTTGGATTTTTTCTGTTTACTTGTTTTCTTAAGTAAAACTATTATCAGGTAAGTTTTTTAATATGTATAATTTATTAAGTAGACTAGTCTCTCAAAAGTGAATTTTATCCCACTGCTTCCTTGACAGAAGCCAGTAGAATGGAGTGTAGACCATCATATTTTCTCTTTTTCTGCAGAAACCACAGCACCGTATTCCAATCAATAGACTGCTATATAAGAGATATATATTTCCTCCTTATGGAATGCAGCATTGAAGCTGTATACAGCCATAATGTTCTGAGAGTGGTCTTTTGGATTGGGCATCTCAGAAGATACAGGGTGTGAAACTTACATTTGAATTCTTTATTCCTTAAACTGACTTGAGTGTATGTGAATTTATGTGTTTTCCAGACTCTTTCCATAGTCATGGCCGTAATACTTTTATGTTATGAGAAAGATGATCCATTTAACTGTATGACCTGATCCTTGGTTAAAAATATTTTCTTTTTTTTTTTTTTCACAGATAGTAGTTTTCAGATCAAGCAAAATGATTAAGTGAATTTAGTCCTGATACAACAGAAACTGTCTCTGACAGTTTTGTTCTAAGCATAATGAGGGCATATTAATTTTAGTTGAAGTCATCACTAAGATGTATTGAGCTGAAATGCTGATGCAGAGCTACAATGGTCAAAAAGTCATGATGATGACACAAAAATTTCTGGTTTTAAGATAACCTGTCATGCAAGCCGTTGTAACAGAATCTGTCTAAAAATGTAAGCCTAACCTTCTAAATTATTCCATCACATTAACCCTTAGTTATCTCTTCTTGACCATGATAACAAAAATAATATCAAGCAGAGATATGGAAGGAGCCAGCAGGTCTAATTAAACAAAGAAATTTGTGGTAAATAAAACATTACATATGACCATTTTCAGCCAATGGAACAAATATTTATATTGAGTTTACTGTAAGCTGTTCTATTCCTGAGAAATTCTGCATGTTTGAATGCAGAAGTTAGAGGTTATAGTTAGGTTTTTTCCTTTAAAATTTCTTATTTCTTTTCCTTCTTTTTTGAGGTATTATCAAATACATGGTCCAACTTGTGTTATGATGGATACCTACAAATCAACAATTTCAAAAGTAGTGTACTCTTGGTTGCCTGGCTTACCCATAAGCAATCAGATCATTAGCAACGGGAGTTCAGCATAATGGTACTCTAACACACAGCAAAGGATCTCAATGCTTATGTTACACCAAAGACCTTAACCAGTATGGCATAATTTTACATATTTATTTGGCCTGAATAGTGTCATAGTTTTTAATAATGCTGTGACGTGAGACAAGATCTTACTATTATCCTAGAGAGGCCTCCCATGTAAATGAAAAGTCTTTTTGATCTCTTGATTTGTTCTTAATTTTTAAATATTAAGGAAGGTTACGGATATGCAATTGCCTGGTTTTCAGTCCATACTTTTATTTTTTTTTCCCTCTGGGAAAAAAAAAAGGAAGAAAAACAGCAAAAGAAAAGAAAGAAAGAAAGTTTTGTTAAATTGTTGGTTTGGGTTGTTTTAATGCAATATTTAAACAAAAATACATTTAATTTATTTGCCAGCTCTTTTTTCTGTGTGAAATGCAGCAACTCTTTGGGGGGTTATTGCTGTCATCCAGGCAGCAGTCATTTCACAGAATGTGACATTACAAGTTTAGAATTCAATTATGTTTTCTTTCATGTCAAACAACATTAAATGATCATTTCAATTTTGGTCCTTTGACACCAGTAATTGCTACAATTTATGGCAGATGACTCCTCAGATGTCAGAAGTTTGGGCCAATGGAGAAAAATCGTTTTATTTTTCATGTAGATAACAACTGACAATCAAGATGATTCAGAAATGCCTATTAAAGTGGAAAGAGTCTTTATTCATTTAATTTCTGCACAAAGAGCTAGTCAGAAGTTTGGTTGTGCACTCATTCATTTTAAAAGACAGACATTTTCATGGCATTGCTGTAAATTGCTGTCTGGTTTTCTTCACTCAGGAACCTCCTGCGTGGCCACCCATAAAAATCTTTCTTGTCTTTCTTCCTCTTCCACCAGGTTCTTGGTCACATCTTCATCACACTTACAAAGGCAAGGATCTTCAAATTGAATGCCTCTCTTTCATCAGGTTTATTTGTCGGTGTTGACATTCTCATCCATTGTCTAGTATGAGTTGATGCATAGCTGATAGTTAGGGCTCTTTGAGAGTTGTCTAACACGTGGTAGAAGGGAAAAGATGTTAAGGGAATCAATGCATTGGCCCCACAGTTGAATGAGGGTGTGCAATTTTATTTAAAAATGAAATACAGATAACTGGTTAAATTTCCATCTAGTGTTTGGGAAATTTTATAGAGGTACTAGTCAAGTGTTCTTCACTTTTATTTTCCTTTTCCTTCTTTCTTTTCCCTCCCTTTACCGATCTGAAATGAGAATAACTTTATGATACAGATCTTGCTACAGTCATGTTTGCCTACCTTATTTCTGGGTTAATGATCTATGCAGGATGGATTTCAATGCTTTTTAGAAAATATAGCTGTTCAAATTCAAAAAGGTTGGTTATTAGAAACTGTGGTTTATTAAGGGGATTATACTTGTGGTCTTTCATCTACACTTACTTAACTTAGTTTCTACAGAGTTTTTACAAATTAATTGGTTTTGACACAGTTCTCCCAGAAGTGTAGATTTTTGAATTCACAAAAATGAGTTAGAGAACCTGTCGCCTTTCAACAGAAAATAGGTATCTGTTCCTTGACCCTTTTGAAATCTCTTCCTCGGTAATTTAACATGATTTTTTAAAATAAATTACTCTTTCACAAGATATAGCATTAAAATTATCACCATCTTTGGTACATTTCTTGTTTCATACAATCTCCTTTTCAGAGCTGCATTTTCTTAGTCATTAGCCTCCTCAATTTGTGTATTTTTAGGACATTTTGCAAAACCCATATTTTTTCATAAGTATTAAAAAAAAAAAAAAGGCTGGAGGTTTTTTTTCTTTGCATGGAGATTAATAGTGCATACTTGCAGCCCAGATAGCCAACTGCATCTTGGGCTGCATCAAAAGCAGCATGACCAGCAGGTTCAGGGGAGTGATTCTGCCTCTCTTTGCTGTCCTCATGAGACCCCTCGCTGGAGTGCTGCATCCAGCTCTGGGGGTCCCAGTGTGAGTAGGATACAGATCTATTGGAGTGAGTCCAGATGAGGACCACACAGATGATCGGAGGGCTGGAGCACCGCTCCTACAAACACAGGCTGACAGAGCTGGGGTTGTTCAGTCTGGAGGAGAGAAGGCTCCAGAAGACCTTAGAGGAGCTTTCCAGTATATAAAGGGGGATACAGAGAGCTGCAGAGGGACTTTTTATAAGAGCATGTAGTGACAGGACAAGGGGGGATGGCTTCAAACTAAAAGAGAGTAGCTTTAGATTAGATATTAAGAACTCGTTCACTTCTGTGGGGATGATGAAGCACTGGAAGAGGTTGCCCAGAAAAGCTGTGGATGTCCCATCCCTAGAAGTGCTCAAGGCCAGCCTGGATGGGGCACTGAGCAGCCTGGTCTAATGGAAGGCATCCGTGTCCATGGCAGGGGATTGGAACTGAATGATCTTTAGCGTCCCTTCCACCCAAATCATTATAAAACTCTGTGATGATTTTTGGCTCGAATAAATATTTTTCTTATGTCTGTATCATGTATTAATTTTTAATTAAATTTTGTTTTTAAAATGGTTTTCAAAACTTATGGGACTGAGTAAGCCATCTGAGCCACACTGTGTACATGGCAATGAATATATACCTATTGAATTGTGGTACTGATTGCTTGGAATATCTTATTAAAAACAGTTAAGAATGGGTGGTTTAACACATCTTGGACTTCAAGTTGCTCAGATATAAACCCAAAAGTGAGCAGTCATCTGTCAACAAAAGCAAAAGATTTTGTAGAAGGCCATGGTTGGCTTTCTCAAAGAGTATTCAGAATATCATAATATTTGAAGATTTTAAGATACATCTTGAATGTGTGTTTTCACTATTTACTGGTTTCTCCAAAAATCATCATCATATTTGTTTTTGCAGATTGTATAAAAAAAATTTTAGACTATATATTTGAATTATATTGTACCATGGTAGAGATAATTTCAAAATAATTTGTACAACAACCCGAAATAGAACATTACAACCCTAGGTCTCTGTTTAGCCAGGCTGGTCTTCTTCTCCACTGGCTTGTCTTCAGGCACATGGGGATGGCCAGTCCCTGTAACTAAGTTTTCATTCTTAAGGCACATCCAGCCTTCCTGTTCTCCTCTCCGTTTCATGACTGCCTCCCAGGGGACTCTCTCAACCAGTCTGCCCAAGGCCTGCCCTCTGGAAGTCCAAGCTGACAGTTCTTCCGACCCGCCTGCTTGATGCTACAAGAATCAAAAACTGTAATTTCATGATTACTGTGCCCAGGATGGCTTCCAACCATCGTATCACCCATCAGTCCTTCTCTCATCACAAACAGTAGGTCCAGAGGGGAATTTTGCCTAGTGGGCTTCTTCACCAGCTGTGACGATGTTATTGTCCACACAGTTCGAGAAACTCACAGACATTTTCCTCTCTGCTGTAATGTATTGCCAGCAGACATCTGGTGGGTTTTGCTACAGAAATATTTCCTTGCCTCTTATCCTGTTATTTTGGTGAGAGAGCAAGGTGCAGTTATTTGGTCTCATTTCTTTTAGAAAGTGAATGTTAAGCCTGGGTGCTAAAACTTTTTGTCAGTCAGTTCTATGACTTGTTCCTATTAAAAAAAAAAATTTTATTCTTCTTGCACCTTCAAATCCCAGCAGCTTTGTGTAGATAATTACATTCTATGTGCAGTCGAGAGCATGACAATAAGCAATCAGTCAAATCCATTATTGTGAGGGTGATACTGTGAGGGCTATGTCCAATGTCATTTGCTTCTCTGTAACACATGAACAAAACACTCTGAGTTCCAGTGTTTTTCTGTTATTATATTTTAAATCATACAGCTAATGATGGCTTTATAGTCACTTGGAAGCATGTGTGCTGTGAATACAAATAATGAGAGATTAATAATTTTGGTTTAAAAAAGCAAGGGTTTGATTTACAGTAGGATAAGCAGGTAGGAAATTACAACCTTGTTCCTTTCATCATCAGTAGTAATAACAATGATTCTAATAATAATTATGTGATGATGATGATGATGATGAGGATGATTTTATTATAGAATGCCTTTTTAAAAAATTTATGCCTATGGTCAGAACTTTATTTTCCTTTTTAATGCCTGCCAGGAAAGTCAAAAGAAAGGACAAGAAAGTAGTAGTTAAAAGTTAATCTTTTTTTATGATAAAAGTAAAAATCCTCATAATTATTCATGGCCTTAAACAAAGAAACCCACAAAATTTACGTATAAATTTTTCTTTGACACAACATCAGAACTGTACAAATAATATTATCTTTAACCATCTGAAAAGAGTAACAGTATATAATACAGTGTCTCAGACCTCACATTTGTGGAGTGTTGTGCTTATCTGTTGAAACAAAGCTCATATAAAAGTTGTTTTCCTTGACTGTGGGATTTTTTCCTCAGTCAAAGTGGAACACTGAAATGACAAAAAGACATCAGAATATTTCCTGCTATTTTTCTCAGAAAAAAAGGTGGAGGCCTACCCTATTTTATTGTAAGGAGGGAGCTTGATGTCCTTGTATTTCTCTTGTGTTTAGAGAAAAAAGACGCTCTAGACGGAACACGTATGGATCTTCATATATTTTCATGCTGCATTATTCTGACAGCCCTTTCTCTGCTTTACTAAGGACAGTATCTCACTCATGGCCTTGTTTTCTGTACATATATACATCTAAAGATAAGTAAAGACAGCCAGCAACTCTTAACTTACTGCAAAACATTTTCCTTAGCATATAGCATGCAGGGTCAAGATGAACTTCTGTGAAAATACTCTGTTCAAATATTCATTAGCTATCCACAACTTCACCCAAAAAGAGAAATATGTAACTTAAAAAACTGTCTTAGAAACTAAATTTGAAATAGAAACTTAAAATGGAATCTCCATTATGCTCTGACCATAATGTCAATGTTTTTTCTAGAGTGTTTATGTCTTAATCTTGCAGTCTGATAAGCAACTCAACAGTCAGTTTTTTTATTTTCTTGAATATCAGAATTGAAAGACTAAATTATGTCCTTTGTAATGATCATCTAGTTCAATGTATAGTTTAATCATTTGGTACAAATTGTGCCAGTTCCAGCAGTGTAAGGCTGTGTGTTCATTATACATGATTGTTGGTTACTCACTTGGATTATCATAGATAAAAGTTCAATTTCTACTATAGTAGGGCTTTTTGAAAAGAGTTATCTGAATTAATAATACAGTATCTTATTAGTCGTGTATGACTCTGTAGTGGCAGAAATACTTCTCTATCACATTATTCATTGAATTAAAAAAAAAAAAGTAAAATCCTTAGTTTTCTCCCAAATTAAACAGTAAAAAAATTTAAAGGTGTAAGTGTACCATTAGGGCGAAAGAGTTTGCATTTTCCTCTAAAACAATTTTTTTTTCCTCCTGTATACATGCATGCATATTCTGGATTCTAAACGCATGTTCTGCTCAAGAGGTTGAGCAGAACCTTTTTTTTCCCTAGAGCAATACATATTTTAGTTCCTTGGTCAAAATTCATACTCTGCTCTCATGTTGTTTTTCCTTTACATATATATATAAATATATATATATATATATATATATATGTGCATCTACTTCAGTGTGGTGTTCTTCAGTGCATGATACCTCTACATCTTCCACACCTAATAAACTGGCAAGAAGGAAAATTTTCTGAGAGTCACATCTTATAGAAGTACTACTGTAGCTGAGTCACCATGGCATCACTATAATTACAGCAGTTTACATGGAAGAAAATATTGCTATTTTCTGCAAGATGAAAAGTGTTTTTCATTGCTTGAAAATACTACAATTACTATGAGGAAATGTTATTTTAAATATATACCACTTTTTAAAGAAAAATAGAACTGTCTTTAAGAATATCAAGGAATTAGTGCCTGATTTTTCTTGAAATTACCATAAACTTGCATGCTGAACACAGAAATCTAGATTCTTCTCTATGTTGGCAATGACACAGAAACAACCATTAAGAGACCAAGCAAAAAAAAAAAAAAAAAAAAAATTTGCCATTAGTTTCTCTCTCCTGGCTTTTAAGAAAGGAAAGGAAATTACTTAGCAAAATACTTATTCTGGTGATATTTAAACTTTACTGAATGTCAAAGGGCACAAAGGTTAAATGCTGCATTAGGTACTGCCCTACAAACATCAGGTTCTTAAGTAAGTCTTTCTCAGCACCCATAACTGTTGAAGATCATCTTTTTTCTTTCTGTTAATTTCTGTCTGGCACAATCTGAAGAGCAAATACCTGAAGGAAACCTCTGGTTCTGTGGAATCAAGAGTCCTAGATAGTTCTTTAACAATGTCCCCACTCTTAAGTTGTCTGTAAAGTTTCCTGCCTGTTCCCTCTGGCAAGGCAATTCCAGCAGATGTAGAGTTCAGAGATCTGCTGAATCAGGGACTAAACAGTGAACTAAATGCCATTATTTCAGAAACTAAGTTATTCCATGAAACTATGTAGTATGGGCTTTTGTATTATTGATGAAGCAACAAAACCTTAAAACTGTTTTTCTTCCCAGCAGTGTAGCTAGGGGACATCACAGGACAAGCCTATTTACAGCCACAAATTGCAGGGGGAAATGCTGTCATGGTAGCAAGTGATAATGGACGGAGAGATGCAGGGCTGAGAAGTGATGAACAAAACATTAATAGATTGAAGTGTGAATGAGACACCTTAAATTAATTTATTTTAAAGCATGTGCAATTAGGGATATAGCTTTTTATATATAGAACAATTATCTGAGAAATTTTGGTTCTTTTATCAGCTGCAGCAGAAATCAAGATATATTCCTGATTTTAAACCAAGACCAAGTTTCCATTGCACTGCTTGTGCATAAATAAGATACAATTACAAGTAATTATACTTTTCATCTGGATTAACATCCTGATCATGAGAATTTTAATCAGCTCCTACATTTTTCATTTCAGAAAAAAAAAAGTTTAATATTTTAGTTAATTAGAACTGGGCAGAAACTAAAAGTAATTGAGAAAAATTAAATAAAGGTCTTAACTGTCCCCACCGCCACCTTATTTATTTGAAATTAAATCTTCAAAAAGACACCAGAAGCATTAAAGAGGAAGGAAAGTGTATTTCCTGTGAAAAGTAAGAATGTCCCAGATCTGTATTCATGCAAATATGGGTCACAGCAAGCCAAGTCAAAACAATATAAGATTTGTGATAACAAAAGGTAAAACATAAGGAAAAAAGAAACTGAATGATTGAAATCCTATTAATAATTTTCTGTCACTCAATAAAAACATGTCAGTAAGAGACAGCACAGATATAGCATCACAGAGAAAGTACTAATGTTCCCTTGTATACCCACCCTGTCAGATCAGCTGCGAGTGAGCTTTGTTAAACTAGCAATTTGTGCATTTAGGACATTTTGCCATGGCTACCTTGTAAGACATCATGGACTTTGATCTGAGAGAATCATTGCCACACTCTTCTGGTACAAATTGCACTTTTCTTAACACACCTTGATTTTCTTTTTTCCTTTTATCTTTCATTCTTTCATTCTTTCATTCTTCCATTCTTTCATTCTTTCATTTTCTTTCGTTCTTTCTCCTGTGTTTTAAATTTTGATTTCAAATTTACACTGATGAATGTAGAAAAAATAAATAAAAAAAAAAAAGCAGACATGATGATTTATTTTATTTATTTATTTTTCATTACAACTGTATCAGTGTCAAACCTGGTGGGAAATTGAAAACACAGTTAACAATCCAATTAAATAGCTGGGTCATTTTCCTGCATGCTTTTCTTTGCTGGGATGGTTTTTGTTTGGCTGAAATTTGGGAATGATTATATGGGTTGCAGCTACAACATTAACTGCAGTTTTATATATCCATTTTCAGTGCTTGATTCAAAAACTAGGAGAGGTTGATTTACAAAGAAATTGAAAAGTTTAATGTAAGAAGTGGAAGTTGGAGGGCTAAGTTTAGGAACTTGATACTTCCAAGTTGTAGATTGTTTTTCTTGATTGAGGGCTGAAAGAAAAGTTATAGGAGAATATCTGTGAAAAATGTAGTGTTTCAAGGAGAAAGGCTAGGACCATGACAAGAATTATCTGGGAAGATCATAGGGAAGGGCTGTTCCTGATTTTTTTTTTTTTTTAAATTTTTATAAAGCACTGATATTTGCTTTGAATTATTATTTTACTCTCACAACAGAAGATTTAGTATTTGTTGATGTTAAAACTTTTCCTAGAGATGTATGGATAGTCACTGAAACACAGAAATTATTTCTATTTTAGAAAACTGTAGTTTTACACAAAATAATGAGCAGGATGCAGGAAAAATGATCAACTGTTTAAACTACAAATAAACATTTTAAGCAACTGAATGCTTTATACTCTGACGGACATGACACAATAATATATGTACATAGTATGCAATTTTCTTTTAAAATAACACCTTTTCATAGTTTCTTTATTTTATTTATTTTTTTCCTGTTTTACTGCTGGCTTGTACACAATAATTTTAGCACAGTGCTCTTTGTGTTAGAAAGTTTACCCTTCATGTTATAATCTCAAAATTTTCAGCTAAAATAAATATTTCCAGTGCCTGGGACTTCAAATATCATTTTTCATTTAGAAATATTTTTAGTTTTCACAATATCAAAGGAAGCCATGGGAATATAACTTTACTCCAAGACTGAAAGAAGGGAATATAAATTAGGAAGAGTCTTTTAAAGTTGTTTTGGTAATTTTCAAGATAGATGAAAGCAGTGAGAGAAAAACATCAGTTCTTCCTTCCTAGTTCTCATAACTAGTTTTTGTGTTTGGTTTTGGTCGATTTTTGAAACAGTAAATTTATTTGATTAAATACTTCTGAGCCAAATAATTTTCCTTGTATGAGTTCATATGGGTGCCAATTCACCTCAAAATCAATGTGTTTGCATTGAAGGTTTAAGAAATAGTTTATATATAAGTTAACTCCATCAACCACATTTTTAAACTCTTTAAAATTATACTGTTGTTGAAAAGTAAGTGGCCTTGTGCTCTTTTTTAAGTTTGTTTTGGTTTTTGGGGGTTTTTTTTAATACATGAATTGGTAAAAATGAACATAGCTCAAAAGAATCATAGCTGGAGAACAAGAAACTGCATTTCTCTACAAATGAGATAAAACTCCACAGTGGATTAAACTAGCAAATTTGAGAAAAACTTTGTTTTAAGAGCTAGATCACAAAGATAGAGTGAACACAATGATGTATTCAAACTGTATTTTAAGAATTAATGGGATCAATAGCATTACTTGTATAAGGTGGCCTTGCTATAACCTACGAAAAGGTTATGTTAAAAGTGACACTACAATCAATCCTTAAAAGTAAATATGTACATAAATCATGAAAAGCCTGGCAAAGGCAGGTATATTACACACCATTAAACATCCAAGTGTCTTATTTTTTTAAGTAAAACTGCAAAAACAGCTGGACTGTCTTAAAGCATAATTAATCCAAGAAGAAAAGCAAACAAACAATCCCCCACCCCCCCCCCCCAAAAAAAAAACCCCACCCACCACCAAAAAAAAAACACAACAAA
>VZRV01002108.1:2130124-2146377 GCA_013398115.1 Falcunculus frontatus
ATTAAACCAAAAAAAAAAGAAAACAAACAACCCCCCCCCCCCCCCCCCCAAAAAAAAAACCCCATCCCACAACAAAAAAAAAGTCCACACAACAAAGAAGCACACTGCAGCAGAAAAGGTGCAGGTAAATCATCAGTGAACTTGGCCAAGTGTATTTAATAAACACTTCAATGAAAAATTAAAACTGCCTTATATCTTAATGGGAGACTGTGTTTGGATGGATCAAACATGCATTAGAGCAATACAGTCACCAGCAGCTGTCAGTTCAGCCAAATGACTTCGCTGCAGGATTCCTTCTGTGAGTCACAAAGCCTCCTCAAGTGACAAACGTTCTGCCACTTGCTGCAGATGTATGGCTATTGTGCACAGCAAGGACTAAATATGTCATTACAACCCTGTGTATCCCTAATTTGTATTGTCACGTGAGAGCTAAAACCTGGAATGGGGCCCTGAAGGCACAAGATCTAATGAACTCTGCCTGGCTTTAGAAGAATAATCCATCACTGACACAGAGCGGCCCTTTTCTTTAGAATGTGTTGATGAAAATTTTCTAATCTCTCATGCCAAGTGACATTTTCTTAACTGTGCAAGACAGAATGTCCTCTTAATATTAACCTTCCCATAGCAAAATACACTACTGTTAGAATCTCCTGAGTTAATTTGAAGTATTTCTCATTAAAACAAGGGAGGAGAGGAAAGAAAAACAAAATAAACAAAAGAAAATTATTAGCCAGATCCTCCCTGTTTAGCTGTGGACTTAGAAAGTAAATATAAAACTGAATTAGTAACATTTATCTCAAACCAAATAGGCATATGCATGGATTTCCACAGCGGGCCAGGTTTTTTCCCAATCCTACCATATATGGCACAAAGCATTTTAAGATTACCAGTTTTCTGCAAAAGAACCTATATCTCAATATAGCAAAACTTGAAAATCTTGAAATTCTAGGAAAGCTTTTTAAGAAAAAGTAGTTTCCCTGATTTGGGGGTTTTTTATAAAGTAAATATCCTTGTATTTTTAGAAGGAGTTGGATAAGAGGTTGGCTTGATTTTTTTCCTTGTTTGATGTTTTTTAAAAATAATATTTGATAATCCTAAAAAGACCAACTTAATGGAAGAATCGTATAGGGAAGATTCTGCTTTCATTACCCATTGCCTAATCCATACTGCCCAATCCCCTAGCATATAAGGGCGTTACCTAGGGGTCAGAAAGGGGTGCATGTCTGGGTCAGAACCAGAAAGGATGATTTACATCAGACAAAAGCTACATATGAAAACAAAGCAAATTCTTCCCAACTTGTTAATCAGCCTGACTCAGTCTATCCAGGTCAGGACACAATATTAGCCAGTAACAGATATTTACTGTTTACACAGATGCTCTGTGACACTCAGTTTTCTTCATTCAGGCACTTAGGGCTTCCAGAACCGGCATCCAAGTCACCATGTTGCTGTAGCCAGCAGTGGACCTTACTGCCAAGAATGGACTGCTTTTTTTCCTTCCAAATGTGTTTTCTTCTAATGTGTTTAGTCTCCATATTACTTTTAGTATCACCTTCAAATCCTAGGCTGATGGCAGCCACGCGATTTGATCATTATGATGTAATCCATTCTTTCTCTTTTTCTTCTAACTCAGGTGCCTATCACCAAACTGAATCAGTAACATCTCAGTTTAACAGGAACTGGAGTGTATTCCTTGATCCCAAAATTCTGTACTGGTACTCTTTGTTTTCTTATATTCAGAGGGAAAAAGGGTTTCTAAGATAGAATATGTGAATTTATGTCTCATTCCTTTTCTAGACCTTCAGCTGTCTCAGAATATCTGTCAGATCAAACCAATCTTTGGATGCAAAAGTTGGTCTACCATTTACACTCCAAAGTATGACGAGCTGTTGTGAAATCCTGGAGAAAACAGCTCATGCTAACCCTGTCAGTCATTCTGCACCTCAGTATATTTAATTTCAGTTAAATTTCTGATCCCTGTGATGAAAACAGTCCAGCTAGTTTTGAGAAGCTGAATTAAGATAGCCAAAAATACAGTAAAGCCAGAAAAATTGTGTTATGTGTATGTAGTGTCCCACTCCTACACAGGAGGGAGCATCCAAGATTTGCAGATGCCCAGATTTGAAAAAGAACAGCAAAAGTCAAAAGGATTCAGAAAAAGAAAAACTCACTAAGTTTATTAGCACACCACACAGCTGGCATCAAAACTGGTATATATTTTAGAAGAAGAAGAAGGAGGAGGAGGAGGAGAAGGAGGAGAAGGAGGAGAAGGAGAAGGAGAAGGAGAAGGAGAAGGAGAAGGAGAAGGAGAAGGAGAAGGAGAAGGAGGAGAGAAGAAAGAGGTGAGAAAGAGGGGAGAAAGAGGGAAGAAAGAGAAAAATGAAAGAGAGAGAAGAAAGAGAAAAATGAAAGGGAGATGCGATAAAGGGGATCACCACTCCTGGGCCCGGTGTTGATGCAGCTGACAAGCTGTCCAGGGTTCTGAAGATGCGTGGATTAACAAGTGAAAGCCTGAAAAATGAAAATATCACTTTTATTTGTGTGTGTTGGTGAAGACCATTTTAAACACATAATGGACTTTTAGTTGAAAATTTACCTTATGGTGAAGATTAAAATAATAATTATCTAGATCAAGGATACCTATCAAATTTAGAGAATTGCTTATTACAGGGCAGTGCTTTGGCTTTGATTCCAGACTATGGTCAGGTGAGACCATAACTGTGAACTTTAAATTTGTCTTAAGGAGCTGTGTCTAAGTGCCACATAAGATGAGTACATCTTATGACAAAATGACATATATTCTTGATAGCAAAAGGCTATTTAAAAGAGAAAGGGCCAGAAAGCAATACTCATTTCTACTTACTGTTCAGAAGAAATATTTAGATGGAAAATCTCATCAAGGATTGAAACCTCATTGAAGTCCTGGGACTGTTGAGTTACAGGTGCTGCTGCATTATGGTATTTGCGTGTCCTTTTGAATTGGAGAAGTTTTTTTCTCTTAGGAGTGGTGGCTCAGTAGCTAAAACTTTACCCCGGCTGCAGTAATAACTTTCCATATGCACATGACCTTCAAAATCCTGCCTGAATGCACAATTGCTATGCTGTTCCCGACCAGAGGAAGCTCTACTTCACTGTTATTTCACTGTTTCACTTTCTCTAGTGATTTTTCATCTACCAATTTGTCTTATTTTTAATATTCTTTTCTTGACCAAAAGAATGATCGTCCCTAATAATGCTGGTACCAGCATGTTCAATCCCACCATTTAAAGGGCTGCTAAATCAAGTGCTATGATGCCCTTCAAAGAGAATGTTCTGTGGGAACTGGTAAGTTATACTCTTATTCTTTTCTGCAGTTATGTTAAATGATCATTCCTCACTGCACATGACAAGAAGTGTTGTATGTGGAGAAATTCTTATTAGGATGCTTTGTAGCAATTTCATCCAAATAAATTCGTTACAGACAGCTGCTACTTTTTTGGAAGACTGTTCATCTGATCTTGGTTCTTCTGATTTCAGAAAGCTACATTATTAAAGATAAAAACTAGTATGCAGACAATAAATCCCCATTTTACTTCTATTAAGCTATTTCTTTTAATACTGAACTTTTTTGAATCACTTTAATGTCATAATTGCCTTTATATGCTTATGTTTTAATTTTGTTTGCAATATGCATTTTTTCAAAATAGGAATTTCCTTCTTTTTTCTCAACAATTCAATGAGAAATCGCTGCTCATTTAGAAATTAAAAGAAACTAAAAATATTACTCTTGGAAAAAAATTTCAAAATTGTATTTTTTAAGTTTCTAATTGAAGTGCAAATTCAAAGGCTTCCACAGAAAACTGTAGCATTATAAATTATAAAATGTCAAGGGAATATAACTTTGAATCCTGATGGAATGTTACAGAGATTTTAATAAAAATAAATTTAAAAAAACAAATTAGTATTCATAGTCTCACAAAAAGAGAAGAAATTTAGTTTGTACAGTGCACAGATTTTCAAGGAACTTCATTCTGATCAACTGACAAAAAAACCAATTATTTCTCAAATATTATGGCTTACAGGTTAAGGTTTTATTTCTAATTAATTACCGTTTTTCTTTTCTCTTCTCTGACTATTTTGACTCTCTAACCTTCTTACCTGTAGGAAGCACTTCAGCACTAGTCTTGAATGCACTTTTTTATGAGATTAGAAGAAGTTTGTTTCCTGACATGCATTTTGAGTGTTATAGTTTTCTCCAAATTTATTTGTATATTTACAGGCCAGCTCCCAATTGCTATCTACATTCATCTCAATCCCGTTTAAGCAGTATAAACCAGGCAGGCTGTGTTTTGAGTTCTGCACCTGGTGATACAATCAAGTGACTCTTCGAATCCATGGTTTTGATTTAACCACCTTGCTTTTATGTACCTCCAGGAAGAAAATATAAAGTACAAAGTTGATATGGATAGACAGCTTATGCCTGTTTCTATGAATCTTATAACTATCCCTGTGATTATTCCTTTAATAAATACTAAGACAGGTTTGATATAAAAATGGTAGAAGATCATATGTCTGGATATTCAAGGAAAAAATGCTAGCTGAACCTGTCTGAACATGCCAGCACTGCTCAAGTCTTGTACAGCAAGCACACTCCCGAGCACGTCACGAGAACCTGTGCCTCCTAAATCTTCCCAAGAAAACTCCTCTAGCTCAATAACTGTTTTTAATTACTTACATTGAATGTTTATCCCAAAGGGGATGCTTCTTAAAAATTCAATAGAAGTCTGAATTAATACAGGAATTAATAAGGAGAATTTAGTTGTCTTTTCCTTCTTAAGTGTTCATCACAAACTTCTCTTTGTTTTCTGGGGGTTTTTTAATCCTTACAGCTGCCTTATCAGAAGTAAATGATTTTAACAAAGCAGAGCAATACAAAGCAGTACTGTCCTGACTGACAATATTTTTATTGCTTATTAGTAAGTGACTGTTATCACTTCTTATAGTCTCAGTCCCCCTCTATCAATTAGATACTTTGATACCACATTCTCTTCAAATTTAATTAATGCATATCTGAGTTTCATAAAGACTCCTTAAATTTTTGGTCATATGCACAGTTTTAAAACATTTCTTTCCCTGGGAGAATACTCAAATGTCAAACAAACAAAATGCAAGTTTCAAAAACAGTCGTGAAAAAGAATGAAGTTGGGAGATCTGTCAAAAGCATGCAGTCCAGGTAACAACTGTATAATTGCTAAAAGTAAGAATCTGTTAACAATGAAGTATGAAACATTGACGATATGAAAAGAAAAATAATTATGGTAATCAATAATGATAGAGAAAATGTCTTCTCATTTGCCTCTGACTTTCAGACATGTACAATGTCTGAAATTCTATTAATTCTACTAATTAAACCTGGCTTGATAGACTTGACATTTATTAAGTGAAATAAAGACAACAATATAAACTTGTGTATTTAAAGCAAAGACTAAGTATCACCAAATAAATTAGATTGGATGCATTAATTGCCTATGTGCTATTAGAAGTTCATACATTCAAATACTATTTTCACTTTTCTATATCAACATGAAAATACCATCCTTTGCTACTCAGTCCCAAACTTCTGGATTTCAGAGAATTGTGATTAGAAACTCCAATTTTTTTGAGAGTTGTAAAGTCTAAGCAGATCCAAGAATATCTCTCTGGTGACCCGACGCAAGGGAATGGTATGAAGTTGTGTCAGGGCAGATTTGGGTTACATATTAGATATTGGGAAAAGGTTCTTCACCCAGAAGGTGGTTGGGCACTGGAACAGGCTCCCCAGGGAAGTGGTCACAGCACCAAGCCTGACAGAACTCAAAAAACATTTGGATGGTGCTCTCAGGCATATGGTGTGACTCTTGGGGTGTCCTGTGCAGGGCCAGGAGCTGGAATTTGATGATCTTTTTGGGTTGTTTCCTACTCAAGATATTCTATGATCTTTCAATGTAAAACTGCATATAAAGGAGAATAAATGTAAACTGTCTTCCCAGAAATATAAAGGAGAATAAATGTAAACTGTCCTCACGGAAATTTCCAGAAAAGAGTTCTTCTTCAGGAGACTATTCATAGATAACTTCCAGATTCTTGAATTAATTTTTAGAGCTGCATTTCAAGAGAAATTTAATTGCTTTCAGGAGAGGTGAACTCACGTGAATAAAAACAAAAAGCAGGAGAAATTAATTAGGAAACTTATAGAATGGCTTGGATGGAAGGGAGTTTAAAGATCAGCTTGTTCCTACTCCACCCTGCCATGGACATGGACACCTCACTAGACCAGGATGCTCCGAGCTCTATCCAGCCTGGCCTTGAACATTTCCAGGGATGGGACATCAATAACTTCCCTGGGCAACCTGTTCCAGTGTCTCACCACCCTCACAGTAAAGATTTTTTTCCTAATGTCTAATCTAAACCTGCTCTCTTTCCATGTGAAGCCATTCCCTCTTGTCCTGTCGCTACATGCTCTTGTCAATAGTCTCCATCTTTCTTGCAGGCTTCCTTCAGATGCTGGAAGGCCACAATTATTTTGTCCTAATGTTTCACCTTCTCCTTTCCAGGTGGAAAAAATCCAATTCTCTTTGCCGTTCCTCTTGGAAGAGGTGCTACATCTCTCTAATCATCTTGGTGGCCCTCCTCTGGACTCATTACAAGAAGTCCATCTCCTTCCTGTGCTGGGACCCCAGAGCTGGATGCTGCACTCCAGGTGAGATCTCACCAGAGCAGAGCAGAGGGACAGAATCCCCTCCCTCCCTCTGCTGGCCAGGCTGCTACGGATGCAGCCCAGGACACTTTTGGCTTCCTGGGCTGTGAGAGCACACTTCTGGCTCATGTCCAGACTCTCAACCACCAGCACCCCCAAGTCCTTCTCATCAGGGCTGCTCTCCATCTGTTCATCCCTCAGCCTGTGTTGATACCAGGGGTTGCCCTGACCCAGGTGCAGCACCTTACACTTGGTTTTGTTGAACATCTTGAGATTCCCACAGGCCCACCTGTCGAGTTTGTTCAGGTCCCTCTGCATGGAAGCCTGTCCTCCAGGTATGTCAACCACACCACTCAGCTTGGTGTCATCTGCAAATTTGATGACAATGCAGTCAATTCATTAATATGGGTATTTTAGGGAAATGGGCTTTGGACTTATTTCTTTCAGATACTCAAGAAGTAAGTGATTCAGAAATGCAATCAGGTGTATGTGTATATTCTTCAGATTTTGATACTCGCTAGTGTACCCTGCCGAGCAAATGTTTTCCATGTCCCATGACTGGCATTATTGAACTAATTTTTTTAAAAGAATGAAGTCTTCTGGGTATGCTTTCTGGGTAGTTTTAGATAATAACCACCCTAAATGTCTCTTTGTGGCTATTAATATAATTATCCCATTCTACTTTCTTTCTTGCTTTTTATGTTGTCTCCTAGCTCTCATACTAAATCATCGTCTCCTAGCTCTTATACTGAACTGAGATCATTGACTGTTTTAAACAGAAGCTGTCATGCCTTCACAGATTCCTATAGTGTTCCATATGCCTGAGTCCTGACTTACAAAAAATAATGGATAATACAATATTATAAAGCACTTCATGCAGCATGTTTTTTCAATGCTGTCACTAACTACACGTTATAAATATGATTATTTCTTTATATCCACACAGATACACATTTGATTTTTTGTTTGCTTTTCTATGAATAAATGTTTATACTCTTTTTTTTTTCTAAAAGCCATTTAATAGTAAAGTGAGGGAATAAGTGCAATAACTCTAAAAGCTATATTAAACACATACCTGTTAAATTGAATTGTTTTCGCTATTTGTGTGTTTCATGTCTCATAATAGATCCTGAAATTTAATTCTGAGTGATGAACTCAAGCTATTACGACAAGAAACAAAACAGGCACACAAGGCTGATTTGAACAACTGGGTCTTTCAGGCCATCTGTGTGCAATTGTCTTCAGTGAGTCATTAATGTATATCATAAACATAAAAGATTTTTTAAAATTATTTTTTCACCACATAGGTGCATAACAAAATAAAGACACCACACATGCATTTTTCATTACACTTTTACCTGTAAATGCCCCCATTCTCCCTCTGACCACTCTGAGATCTAGTTAGGGAGACATTTTCACAGTTTATACAGTGCTAAGATGTTACTATCTGCTGATATTGGCTTCATGCAGCCAGAGCAGTAATATCAGGTTCTTTTAAATGTATAAGGCATAGCTCAGCAGTGGCACACTGCATGTCTTGACCAAAGTCAGGAACTCTGACAGTGATTGGGATTATCTGTATTTCCCTATCAGCCAGACAGCAAGTTTTCCCACACAGATACTCTTCAATAGGTAAAAATTCAGGCTTGTGATCCTGCCTACGCAGTTTATAATCTTGAGCTGAACTAAATTTTTGACAAACAGTTTAAGGATCAATGAACCAGATTTACAGGTCTAGCTGTGACAATTTAATGTCAAATTAGAGATTCTGTATCCAAAGCACAAATCTATCCTTGGCGACTATTTCTTTTTGGACTTCAAATATGGGGTTTGTGCCACCACATTTTAGCCATCTGAGGTCTAGGTGTCTTATCAAGACCAAAAATCTGAGCTTTCTTTTATGCACTTGAGAGACAAAGATGTAACTTACACTTTTTTTTTTCCAGACCAGTTTCTCCCGGGGGGTGTTTTTCTCTGACTAGAAAGGTAATTTTGAATTATATCCACTAAATGCTGAGATTATAAATCTAAAATGAAAGGAGGTTGATTCCAAAACAAGTAAGGAATGGCAAAATATTTTCTGTGAAAATGTTGGTAAATTTTATTACTTTAAATAACTGTCAAGCTTGTCTGTATATGACCTGTGCATATTGCCTGGTTGTCCTTGAAATGTGTGAAAAAGTACCTTCATTCTCATCTGTGCTTTTACTAAGACTCATTTCCACAATGCAGGTATTTAAGTTCAGGGAACTTCATAGCATACTCAAAATTAGTGCATGATTAAGCATTTTCTTGAAACGAGAGGCGACATTTTTCTCTCATCAGATTGCAAGAGGTTCAAACTCTGGCTGTCTTAATGAAACAAAAGCAGTGGGTATGGAAATACAGCAAATCCATTACTGAACGCAGCCCTCAATTAATGCTGAGGATTGAATGCAATCTCTGTCATTACCACCGTAGCCACTTTTCTTGCCCTCCAAGCTGTGGCAGCTATTCTCATACTGTAGTCAAGTATGCAAAGCTGGCAGCAGCATTGCAGAGGAGAGAGAGGTTACTGACTGCTTTGTGTTGTTAATTAAAAGAACCACATTTTCTACATCTGTAATTTTTTATTTTCCCTTCTTTCACCTGTAGTATTTTGTATAGTTCTGTATAGTACTAACTTTAATGCTTTAGATATACAGTGTACATGCCATAAAACCGAGGTCATAGTTGCTTTCATTTTTTATATCTTCAAACTTTGCTTTGAAAGCACAAGAGCCTGAGCTGTCACTGTGATTAATTGGAAACCATACTCTGAAAAAGGTGGAAGGGAGGTCAGGTCATATAAAGCATAGCAAACTCACAGTCAGACATTTTCCAACTTTCAAGTGCTTAATGTTTCAACCATAAAAATGTTGTGTCTTTACAAATATTGTGAAAAAATGAAAATACAGTTGTACATGCTTCTGTGGCTCCCTAGCCAAGGAAATATTTTTTAAAAATAAAAGACTGAAATTCTATAATATAAGTTTTTAAACTATCATCAGAGTCTCTAGATCTTCTAGATCCCTGAGCTAATGGATTAAACAATATCCCACAATATCCCACACCATATCCTATGAATGATGTGAAAAGGATTAATAACATACAGCCCATTCCTGAGGCACACGTTACTTGAGTTTCCTACTATACACAAAAAGGACCAGAATTAGGAATTATGTATTTTACTTTTAAAAAAAGCAGAAACCAACTTCCCTTCATTCACAATTTCCCCCCCTGTCAATCTTTTCCAGGTTGATACTATCTAGCTGTGTTTCCTCTTAATTTCTCTCACCCTCTCTCTTCTTCCCACCTCAGCAATTCCACTTCACAGAACCACCGAACAGTTTCATGCTGGGAAGGGACTTTTAAAGGTCATCTACTCCAACCCCCTGCTTCCGTAGGCAGGGACATCTTCCACTAGATTGGGCTTCTCAAAGCCCCATCCAGCCTAAATTTGAACACTTGCAAGTTCAAGCTGTTCATCCCAGGATTGTTTGAAAACACCATTTTACAGTGCTGGACTGGCATTCACATTCCCAGCCTGTTTTCTCTGACAAGCAGGGTTTTCTCATATCTTTCAAGTCCTTGTTTCTTTTCCCAAATTTCATATTGTACTTACCTGTCCCTCTTACCCCTTTTGCACAGTAAAGCTTTTCAACATTGCCCTGTGGTTCCCACATTCTTTAGAGGCTCCTTATCCTATCTGTCTTCTATATTCTGCCTGGTCTCCTTATCCTAAGACAATGAAACAGATTCGTTCTTTCAGCAGCTCTCTCCCTCCACAATATCAGCTCCCTGTTTATAATCCATATGTTTCAAAGAGGTCCAGAAGCCCTGAACTGAATAGATCTCATTCTCTGGAATCATGAGTGAAATATGCAACTCTTAAGAGGTTGCAATTGCTGAAGTGTAAAATGTCAATTTGCAGCATTTGCAGCACCTTCTGAAGAGCAGGGATTTTTCAAAGGCATTTAAATTATCTAAATTTTGGCAGAATTCCCCAATACATATTAAAAAAAAAAAAAAGACAAAATGTGCTATTGTCACAAGGGCATTCTTTCTTTAATCTAAATTTCAGGTCTAAGTTTAACACTTGTTATATATTTACATACTGTGGAAAAGGCCTTCTTCTCCTTGCTAGAAGACTTGGAGAAATATGAACTCTCTTACAAGAAAGATCAATGTCACGCTACAGAGAAAAAATGGGGGTCATCACAACTTAATCTGGGGAAAATTTCTTTTTCATTCCATTTTTTGGCTCAGATTTCTGATCTTATATATGCAAATGAAACACAATTACCAGAAAAGCAATAAATTTTTTTTCTCATGACTGGCCAGACCAATATTCCCTGCTCATCAGTTTACTTTTAATCCTGATCAAAATCCTGCAATTCAGAGACTAGAAATATTTTGCAAAATTATATGTCAAATGTTTTCATGATAGAAGAAATCATATCTGCACATATTTACAAAAAACTTTTGAGCATGAGATTAGAAAATCTGTTGCATGATCCAACAAAAGTGATTTATTTCCATCCTGCTTCTTACTTTAGCAAAGTGGGTTTTAGTATTAATGTTGGATTGTAACAGTTTGCACTGAATGTTTTTATCCAGCACTTTTTTCACTTCTCTAAAACTACTTTTTCTTTTCTATTACCTTGATTTTTAGTATTTACTTATTTTTTCCACTTAACTGTAAGAAATTGTGTATATACTGTCATTTAGGCACTAAACACAAAAACTTCTAGACAATATTGCTGATTTTTTGCAGAAAAAAAATCTCAAATTGTTTGACACTGATGTATAGGTTTCATGGCAGGACAAATCAAATCACAGTAAGACTGCTACGATGCAGCCAGATGTGGTCCACATTTGTTAACACCCAGTTTTCAGGAGAAAATTTGTAAGGATTTTATTAATATGATGATGTCATAGTTTGACACTGGCCCAATGCCAAGCACCCACGAGAGTCGCTCACTCACCCTCCTCTGCCACAGCTGGGCAGAGGAGAGAAAAAGAAGTTAACGAAGGGTTCATGAGTTGAGATAAGGACTGGGAGAAAACACTCCAAGGGCAAAACAGGCTTAACTTAAAGTTACAAAGTGAATTCATTATTAACAGAATCAGAGGAGGATAATGAGAAGTAAAATAAGTCCTTAAAACACCTTTTTCCCCCCAGCCCCTCCCTCCTTCCCACCGACAGCGCANTCCTCCCAAAACTGCCGTGATGTGGGTCTCTTCCCACGGGGTGCAGTCCTCCAAGGACAGGCTGCTCCAGACTGGAAGCAAGGGCCCTCTCTCTCCACTGGGTCTCTCACTGGATCACAGCCCCCTCCAGGCATCCACCAGCTCCAGCACAGGCACCTCCCCCATGGGCTGCGGGTGGATCTCTGCATCCTCCATGGAGCCATGGGCTGCAGGGGCACAGCTGCTTCACCATGGTCTGCACCTCAGCCTGCAGAGGAACCTCGGCTCCGGCACCTGGAGCACCTCCTCCCCCTCCTCCTTCACTGACCTTGGTGTCGCCATGTTGTTGTCCCTCAGATGTTTTCATCTCCTCCTGTTCTCTGACTAGAATCCAAAACCCTGTGACTTTGTTTTGATTTTCTTCTTAAATATGTTGTCACAGGGGCATTAGCAACCTCTCTCATTGGCCCAGTTCTGGCCAGCAGCATGTCCATCTTCAGAGCCATCAGCCATTGGCTCTGCTGGAGGTGGTGGAAGCTTCCAGCAGCTTTTTTCTCTGTGGCCCCTCACTGCTGAAAACCAGGCCATGCAAAACCAATGCAGATGACTGTATTTATATACAATGTTAGTACACACGAACTACATTGGATGTCAAAATATGTGAACATTTCAACATGTTTAGAGAGGTCATAGACTTTCTCTATTTTTAAATTACTCTCTTTAAATTTACAAATGATTAATCTATTGTATCAATTACTATGGCTCTCTTGGCTTGCCTATAATTGAATTAAAAATACATGAAAATACATATATTTAAACAATGCTTAATACGTTTTTAACATCTGTACATATGAATTTAAATTATTTTCATATTTATTAAACTTCATGTATCTATACATATACATACATTTGGTCATATATATAAACAACAATAGAAACACACACACAGAGTGAACTACATTTGCTATGAAGTCAAAGGCTTCCCAGGCTGGAAAAGCTCCACTATTTAGAGACAGGTTCTTTGTAGAATTACATGAATTTTCTTGTCTGGCATGATGATTGCCTTCACGTGTTTGTAGATAAGCTGTACTTAATGTGGGCACAAGGATCTGACACTCCAAACTGCACCTAAAATGCTGATAGCCCTGCCCCTGAATGCAAGAAAATGGCACAAATATTTCCAAACTGTGTCCAGAGATAATAAAAATATCTTTTTCATTATGATTTAGTTCAACTATAAGCCGAGGTTTCCACAGCCGTGCTGCCTAGCTAATTTAGTACAGCATGGTCATCGTGTTCTTTACTTAAGATAAATAAAACTAAAGCTTCTCAATTAATTAAGAGCTTTCATGATTTCACTGTCAGACAAAATTGATTCGGTTTTACACTCAATTTGATTTTGTGCTGGACAGCAAATGACTTGCTTAGAAAATAAAGAAATGTGGTTGGAACAGGGCTTTAATTAATTCTATTGAAAAATACCTCAAATGAAATATACCCTGAAGAAACACTCCTCCAACTATATTCAATAAAGGTTGTTTATCAAAGTAATTATTTCCTTTAGGGAATTTCTTAGAATTTTCTCTTTAAATATATGAAGGCTCAAAAAAAGCAAGCTTTTTCTTCTGTGACCTTGAAGAAACACCTTAGTACAAACAATTTCCTTCAGCAGGAAGAAAAGAGTTTTTTATTTTTAAAAATATTTCATTGCCTCTGTTACTAAATGTTATAACAAATTAACCCTTGGATCTCTGCTAAAAAGCTTCCCTTTTTTATCCACAGTACACCTTTCCAGCTATGGGAACACATTAAAAAGGATATAGAATGCAATATGTAATATAGAGGGTATAATAACTTATATTATATTTATATGTAATAAGAACAATGTTCTTTTAATATAATCATTTTTTACCTAAAACCTACTGTACCTACACTTCCATGTAATTTTTAAAAATCATGAAATATTCTGTTAACATAAAGTACTCTTAATTGGTGGCATTGATAATGGCAGTGATTTTGACTAACTTGTGTTTAATGGTTTGCTAGACTCGGAGTAATAAATCAGAAATCCATTGGAGTTTTCAGATAGGAATCCATTGGAGTTTTCAGATAAATTAATCTTAGTATCTAACTGGGTGCACTGCGAAGGGTTTGAGCTGGTGGTTCCCTTTAATAACTACTTAAGTAATTCTAAATCAGAGAGGAGAGATTTTCCATGAAAAGCTAAATTCAAAGCCAAAAAAAAAGAGAGAAAAATCAACCCGTAAAACCACTGTTAAGTTTTTACATCCAGAAAAAAAATTAAGTATGACTGAAAACCTCCCAAAGATGGTTCTATATAAATACATATATACATAAAGACCCATAGTGTGTAGACATACATACTCCATTTTGTGGATGAAGGTGACACAGCTGAGAAATCACAAACCTTTTATTCATTTGTAATGCTTCCATTTCATGGTGAAAATTTCCTTCTATCTTACTGAGAAGACTTCTCAGAAAACTGCTTTCCAAGTTATTTTATGCAAATTACTGTACGTTAGAAAGCGAGACTAAATTTCAGCATGTATATTTACAAATTGCCTTAATGGCAACAGGGAAAGTTTCAGTCTTCCTGTAACTGCTGAGTAGTTTAAATGCAAACATTTTAATAAGGGTGACACGCTCTGTTTTTTTTTACCTTTCCTTCTTTTAGTGATTTTCAGCAGAGAGTGTAAAAGCATAAGGAAAAGATCAGTTGTACTTAATAGGTCTGAATTTTTTTGCAATACAGTTTTTTTCCTCTTTTCATTTTCCGCTAAGATTTTTTTCAGACTCAACTTCACACGTCTTTCTGTGGAAATGAAATTCCTTGTATGCACTAATTCATAATTCTGAGGCTATCTACTTCTCCTTGATGCACGTAAAAAGAATAGGACAAGAAATTTCACAGCAAGAACCACACCTTATTCTCCAGCTTAAAGTGATATTTTCAATACTGTCTTGTGATTGGTGAGATGACATTTAACATGTTGGTTGTTTGCACTTTTTTTTTTTTTTACCTCGGGCAAGCAGTAATCTCTGCTTGTTACCCTCAGGTTATATATTTAACTTAAAATGAAGAAGAATTATATATTCTTTTTGCCCCTGGGGTTTTCCAGCAGCATAAAATGTTAGCTTCTGGCTTCCACATTAATTCGCAAACACTGAATCTCATGGGCTTTTCATCAGAAATGTCTCATCTTTTTTACAAGTGATTTTCATTTTGCTGTAGATATTAGTAAGTATCATCACCTCCAGTACTTTTCAAAATATAGAGAAAAACATGCTGATTGTGAATGTATTTTTGGGAAACCCAAATTCATTACTTTAATGTTGGTATATTTTATTTTCATGCCTGCATTTTGAGGAAATAACTCATTGAGAACCTTGATGCTTCAGGCACTGCTCAATGCTAACCAGTTATCCTGGTTCTCAGGGTCTGGGATGTGAGAAATAAGTTGTATGGGAAGACACAGTGTGGTTTTTTAATTATAATGTAGCTAGGTTATCCAAATAACCTATCCAAGTAACTTATGCTGATGAATTGATTACCACAACTAAAAACTGACAGATTTCTCAAAGTTGTAGTTCTTTGTTTCATTTCAACTTCGGACTTGGGAACTCACAGATATGTAAGCCAAAAAGGCAAATAATCTGCTAATTACAATATAATCTCTATACCTACACACTTTGACTCTCCCCAATTAATATTACATTTTATTTCAAGTGTTCCTAGCTTTTTCCTTTCCCTTTTGTTCCAGACTTAATTTCTTAAAAGCAATCTTTAAATGAGTATGTGATTCTTCACTGACTTATTTCTGCTTTTACATAATAGTTTCTTAGATGACTGAGAAACCTCTCATTAAATCTTCTCAGCCATATTTTAATTCTCTCATTATTTTACTCCCTCCTTTCATAACTCAAAACAATTACAGTGTCTCAAACTTTAATTACTATTATTTGCTTATTCACTGCAATCAAGGCTTGTTTGTTATGCATCTCAAATTTTACTTTTGGAGAAATCCATGGGAACTCAATTTCTGATATTTGTGGCTTCAAGATATAACTTTAATTATCTCTAAGCTTGTGTTATATATGAACTCAGTAGTNTCTATTATAACACATGTATTTCTGATATGAATGAAAAATTAAATAAACACAATTATTGTTTATAAGAAAAAACTATCCTTGAGCTATGCCTCTAAATGTTGAACAGGTAAGGCTTGCCTCCATTCACAAAGTCTTTCACACCTAGGGAAGGAAGGAAGGAAGGAAGGAAGGAAGGAAGGAAGGAAGGAAGGAAGGA
>VZRV01002108.1:2146458-2187518 GCA_013398115.1 Falcunculus frontatus
AGCTGATCTTCAGTGAGTAAAGGCTACAACAGTAGGCATTTTCTCACAGAATAACACTTCCTACCTGGGATGAAAATGTAGCTCAACCTATGTAAGAGAATGTCGTGCATATTGTGTCTGTCTGGGAGGCTCACTACTAGATCACACTGATACAGTTCTGATAAAAGCACTGATAGAGCAAGCAAACCCAAACCAAAAGGAAGGTACTTCCATGTTAACCTTGGTTCTGCTAAATAAAGCATATCAAGAAGGTGACTTTCAAGTGTTTCTAAACTTAGAGAATTGCTATACTGCTTAATCTGAGAAAATACAGTTATTTAAGGGATAATTCATTCATTAGTTTGCTTGCCTTGCTCTTTGCTAAGAAAATAGCCGACCTATATTGAGCATGGCCTGAATTATTCTTAGCTTTTTATTTTTACTGTTATTTTTTTAGAAGCATATTATTAAAATAAATATTTACATTTAATTGGAATTAAAAATTATAATCAATTTAATTTTTCATGTCTAGGATGGAGTTCATAGTAGAAAGTATTCTGAAAGACTTTTTGAGTTACTTGATTAAAGCTTTTAACTGGAGTTATTTTAAATCAATTGTGTCACTCTGATTTTGGATGAGCACAATAGTTGTTTCTACCTAAGTGATATCATTCAACATTAGTTTGAGCAAATAACAGATTACTTTCTCAGCTTTACATGTTACAAGAGAATTGATCATTAAAATTTGCATTAGCAAGACCATTGGTCGAGTTCATTCATGGTCAGTAAACTCAATCATGTTGAAGAAGTTCTATGAGGGATGAATTCTGCCTTGAGAATATTTCTAGTCTGAGCGATGAGGTACATTTTAGATTTAACATAAGTGCTATAGTCCTAAAACTTGCCCTAGCACTGATAAATTGGGTATGTGCTCAAGACTGGTTTATGAGTGATGGAATACATTTTAGCCTAATACAAATACTCTAAAACAGGAATTTACCCTAGCACTGACAAATTGGGTATATTCTCAAGACCTGATTTTTCCCTGACATGACCTCATTGACTCCAGTGTAGGAAGTAGATATTACAAAAACTTGACACAAAATAATTATTTGTGTACAATTTTGACTGAGATTATGTAATGAGATCTTGAATTTGTAGAAAATTTTTGTGTGAGGAATTACATTAATCCTTAAAATGACTTGATTCTCAGTCATCTGTGGGGATTCTTTATTAGAACTTAGAAATTTGCATTACTTGAAATATGCTACAGCTCAGTAAACTTCAACTTTATTCTGCTTATCTGTGTAAAGATGTTAATTTTAACAATTAGTGTTAATTTGAACGATTCTTTTGGCATTTTAGTTGTTCTTTTCCAATCCCTGTGTTTGTTTCAACTAAACAGGTACTCTCTCAAAAAAAAAAAAAAAAAAGGAGCCAGCAATTTATAGTTTATACCAGAAGATAATTAAATCAGTTTCTCTGATTTTTCCATGATCACTAGGAGAAAAGAATTTACGTGTGTTCTCAAAGGAAGGAATTTACATGGCTTGAGCAAAACTCACATATTGGATATTGAATGTTTCCAGCTCAAGATCTATTAAATGATGTTGCATGTCTCTCTCTGCACTGGTTTTCAGGCAGTAGCACTTCTTTTAAAATGTCATGGGAACCTTCTTTCTCTTGCTGTGTTGAATCACTGCATTTTCTTTTACATATATACCTCTGGGTTTCAAGAAACTAGTCTGACTCTGACAAATCTTCTGGAATTGACTTCCCCTCAGCTCAAGACATGCCATACTGCCACTGACAGATTCAATGTCAAGAGCTGTTTGCTTTGATCTACAGGTATTAAGGACTTTTTTACCTCCGGAAAAAGATATTGATGAAGAAGAAGGCTTTGGAGTGATTGTTTCCCAGGTAGCTTGCTCATGACCATGGTTTAAAATAGATTTTCTTTGTGAAAGCATTTGTATCATCTTTCTGTGTGGGGGATAAGGTGCTGAGATGCACGACTCATCAGAGTGCTTCTATCTGCTGAATGACTGCAGACTGCAGCACCTTTGAGGTCCTCAAAGCACACCCTTCAAAGCAGTTTTGAAAACTGATAGACTTCCCCAGTTTTCAGATGTAAGGCTCTCTGTTAGAGAATTCAATCTCAGAAGAACAACTTTTGGTTAAAGTAAGACATGAGATCATTTGAACATAAGGAATCAGAACAACAAGGTCAGCACCACTGTCACTCATTAAGTGTTGTCTTCCAGAGTAGCAGCTTTTCTTTCTACTACAGTTTCAACAGCAGATGATGAGGTTAAGAAATAAAGTAAAAAATGTTCCAACATTCTTTTTGAATATTACACCTTTTCACTAAATGTCTGTGTTATGTTTTTCACTTAGTGAGGCTGTGAATTTGCAAATCCCGGACACTGTGCTGTTCTAAAAGTAGCTGTATAAAATCACACCACCTTTTATGAAATTTAGCAGTGTAGTTTCACCTGCATTTCATCTTTATGCCAAAGAAAGATGTTTTAGTGGTTAAATACACATGGATTTTACAAGGGCAAGTTGTTTTTCAGCATAAGTCGTTTGACAGGATTGCACTGTGGCTCATGCCAGTCTCTGGAAAATACCCCTAATACTTGCTTTAAAGGTAATAGTTTTCCTTGTGTGTGATTTCTTATATTTTAGTATAACATTAAAACTATTCTATCTTAAAAAAATTTCACTGATTTTTTTAAAAGATTTGTTCAATGAAAATTCATACATCTGAAACTAAAAGTTCCTTTGGCATATGGCACAATTGAACTACTGATTTACACTTTCTGAAACATGTAAAGACCTTCCAGCGTTCTATCCAAACATACATACCTGTGAGAACATGATCATTGAAATTCAAAATTTCTTCTAACCAGAAAACCTCAACAAATTTTCGAAACTTTTTTTGTTGATATTTGCTTGAATAAAAGATTTCAAATTTTCGAAACTTTTTTTGTTGATATTTGCTTGAATAAAAGATTTATTGCACAAATATTGAAATTCAGCAGCTACTAAATTTAATACTCCATACTACCATATTTTTTAAATTTAATTTTTACAGTTTGAAACTATTGGAGTATTTTTCCTGTTTTCACTTTTCCCTAGGGTGCATTCTTCTTTTCTGATTTAGCTCTTCTGTTTCTTCATTTGAACTTTCCAAAAGTTTTTTACTTTTTTGGTGTTTTGTTTTTCTTATTTTTAACTATTTTACTTATAGTTTCTTCACTTTGTCATTGATTTTTGATCATTCATCTTTTTATCATCCTGTATAAATAGTCATCTATTCTATTTTCCTTTTTAAAATATACTAGAAAAAAAGTTACATCATATCCTTTTCGTGTCATTGGATATTTTTTTTCATATCTATAATGTGTGTATCCATGGTTTCACTTAAATTCTTATAAGAGAAAAAAATTCTGCCAAGAATGCAAGGAAGCTGTTGTCAGCAGCTACAACGAAGCTAGTGCATTTTGGAGGGAATATTTTTTGTCATTATATTATTAACTTTATTTAATATGGGCTATAAGAGTTTTTTTTTTATCTGAAATTAAATAGAATTTAATAGGTCCAATCATGTTAATACAGTAAAGTCTCATTCTATGAGAAAACTTAGACTTTTCCTACTTATTAGCTACCTTTTTTTAGAGTAGCTGAATCATGGATTTATCTTCAAAATCATTCTATTTTTGTTCATTATTTTTTAAAAAAACAACCCATGAGCAAAGTTTTTTCCCACTAGGAATGGGCAGTCTACTTTGCAAAAGCCTGTCAAGTTGGCCTACTGATAATTTTTAAAGATGAAGCAGAAATCTTTTTTTTCTTTTCTTTATATCAAAACAGGATAGCAATTAGCTTTTTTAGCTCACCAGTGCAACATTGGTAGGAGAAGTCGAGTTTCGTACAACAGTTACAAAATTCAAGACCAAAATATTATATGGGTAGAACAATATTGTAGTAATGCAGAATAGTCCATTCTGGGTTAAGTGGAAACCAGTGAGTGGAAACATTGCTTATTCTGTGATAAGATTAAAGCAATTACATAAAGAATGAGAAACAGCAAAACACAGAAAGCCCAGTGAACATTTAATGATGTTTGATCTGTCTAAAAACAGTTTAATGAAGAGGGAAAGTTTAGCTTCTTTTTAAACATTCACATTTCAATTTTTTGTCTGTGACCTTTTAGAATTAGCTGTATCATTAGTATTTTGAATATTTTGTAATAACAGACTGTAAAAACTCTTACTTACAATCTCTGTTTGCAATCTCTGCATGCTTCATTGTCAACTATAATGTAAAAGCTATTTTCCATAGAAAGGTATTAATAATTAAAAAGGCATTAACACTCTAAAGCAGCAAGAATTAATTTGTTGTTGCAGTTATATTTAACTTTTAAAATCCCTTTATAGTCACAGACTAATGAATATTTGTGCCAATTATCAAATTATTGCTAATATGACATACATTTTTAAGCCTGGTTCTATATTTTATTGCTTTGTTTGGACAATTCTCTCATGTGTGGAGGATTATTCTCTTCAAATTTGCTATATTTGCTTTCATTAACTGTGACATTTTGAAGTACATGGAATAAATGTGTCAAAAAAAGACAAACTATTTTTTTTAATAGCTTTTACCAATGGATATGAAAAATACAAGTTTGGGGGTTTTTTTTAAGGTGCATAGCCACCGGATGATTGTTCTGCCTAACTTTTTAAAACCCAGTTTGCATTTTTGAGTTTAGGTTGCACAACTTTCCTAAGACATTTTAATTAATATTACTTAAAACCATGGTTCAGACAGAGATAGATTTGTTCTAAATTAGCATTCTCCAATATGAGCAATGGATATATCAGTTTTAATACTTTTAGAAATATTTCGGTAAGACAAACTACATGTCATGCCTGATATGGAATATTCATCATTAAATGACTCCTTGTCATCCATATTGATGCTTTCACTATTAGTCTTTGTCTGAAAACTCAAGCTAGGTAATGTGACAGGAGCTCATGTTAAGAAGAATCACATTTTACAAATGATGTGGCAAGGACAGGTTAGGGCGTAATAGGGTTCAAATAATTGATTTTATCTCAACATGCTCTACAACTTTACTTATAACAGGTAACCTCTGGCTTCTGCTGTTTTGATGGGTGTTTGATATTCCTAAGCCAGAGTGAGGTTAATGTGAAGTTTGACTTTACTGATTCCTCAGCTGAGCTATTCTGTGAATTAACAGGGTGATCCATCACATATGCATTATCACTCAGAGGTGTACAGTGTGTCCTGTTTTAAAGAGTACATCAATTTATGAGTCATGAAAAACTGTCCAATGCCACTTGTCACTGGCAGGAAAGAAATACTAAAACTGACTTCTTCCCGTTTGTGATAGTGATGAATGTCCTTTGAAAACAAACAGATAACCATAATGGCAGAAGCCTTCTCGTAGTTCCTCAACTGCTTGAAAGGTCTTTCCATTCCTCTAGGAAAAGCTGGGTTTGCTTTTTTTGGATACTTTCTGTATCCAATGGTATGGCTGAAACATATCCATAACTTTTAAGCCCTATGTTAAATGTCCAGCTGCCTGCTCAGCAGGAATTCTGTCGATGCTGTCTTTATTAATGGCTTCAAGAGCTGTGTGGAGATAAATACAGAGCAAGGGCATGACCTAGCTTTTTTCAAGCTGTGCTGCCGCACTTTTCATGTATGTCATTGTCAAATGGAAGAAAAATCTTTCCAGCTCTCCAAAAAGTACGTCAGACAGCACCTGTAGTTTCTCAAAACACTTGCTCTGTGTTCCATGCAGCTGTTCTACCAATGTGAGCCAATAAAATACCATACTGTCTTCTGGGGTGCAGCCACCACTATTGATGAAAGATAAACATGGATTGCACTTTCCAGAGTCTAAACTTGCCTGTGTTAGCAGCAGCATTATGAGCCGATGAGCAATTATAAGGACGATAATACAAACATGAAGCGCATGAAGTGCTTCTTTATGGACATATTCCTTTCTTCAGGGTTTGTTTTACTTATAAAAATATGTATCCATACAAACCACTTCAAGAAAAAAGTAACATTGTCATGCCAAATGAAATCAGCAAGGTTTTTGATGCAAATATCACTGACTTCTGCAACACATGCTTTACGAAAATTGATCGATGGGCTGGACCATGAGGATTCTTAAGAATAATCAGAAAAACTGTTTGGTCCAATGCTTTGTTCATAGATATATTCTTAAAAGTAAAGAGGAATCTCCATCATTTATAATTAGCTTTTCTCTCTGAGGGAATAATCAAGACCTCCAAGATAAAGATGCATGGAATGTAATTATGATGAACAATCTTTCCTACTCACATTACTTTAGTAAGCACACAAATAAACCGTGAAAACCTATTAAAGCTTCAAATGAATTACAGAACAGAAAAACTTGTGGCAAAAAAAAATATGCTTTTTATTCAAACTGTGCAAGTATTTGAAATGTAGCTAGGGAAAATACTAATAATCAGCACGTAAAAAAATCACATGGATAATGTATACAAAATCAATTGTCAAAATCTCTCTACCTAGAAAGGCGAATGGAAAGCTGTCCTAAGATAAAGCAGGAATATTTGAAAACTTTCTTATCTCTTAGAAATTTTTCTGAGAATCATTATTTGGAAGAAAGTGATAAATTGCAAATACATATGATGTATAATAAGACATTACCTTTTTTTGTGGTGAGTCATAATTATAACATTAAAACAAGTTAGAAAAAGAGTTATTATATTTATACTTATCCAGGAGAAACTTGGAAGTAGGTGAGGACTGTGGACAATTTCTTTGCCAATGTTCATCACCATATTCTTTCCTATGACTCAATGAAATCTGCCCTGAGCCATTTCCTTATTCAGAATTCTTCCATTATAACACTGATTTCCCTTCATGTAACATTACCTGATTTCTTACCAAAGACACTGCTTCTCTTTCCTTGAAGAATCCTTTATCACCCCTACCTGCCTATCTTATATCCTACCATCTGCACTTAGTTCCCTACTTTCTCCTTTGTTTCTTTGCAAAATTTCTAAATAACTATGTGCACATGTATTTATACACATATCAGCTACTGTAGCCTTTCTTCTCTTCCACCTCCCTTGCTTTTAAAAAGACTCTTTCCTTCTTCCCCCTACAACGATAAAGATTTTGTAATTACTTTTCAGCCAAGATCAACTGTAGACACAAGAAAGATAAGTAGGAACCTAGATAGATTTGCTGTCAAGGGTAACAAAATGTTTCAAATGGTGCCCAGTTTACTCCAGAGCACAGGAATGCTCATTTTTTCCTAAAATAGATCCTGAGGAAAAGGTTAGAGACTGTGAATAATGGCCACTGCTGTTAGAGGACAGCACTCACTTTTTTCAACAGTCTCAGTAAGAATGACAAGCCTAGAAATTCCCCCTTGTTTGCCTTCATATCTCCAATGTACATTTCACATCCCAAGGTGAATGCAGAGGGTCTGGGAAAAAACACATCTTGAAAAAAACCCTTCCCTTTGTCCAGACTTCACCTAAAGGTATGAGACCACTGGCATTCGAATAACCTGTTTTTATTCACATTGATGTAAAAAAGGGCATTCACATCATTTAGGCAGATTTGAACTTCTCACAGTAGGATTGCTGCTTTCACCTCTGACACTCAAAGAAAGCTGGAAAGTAGCAGACATTTGTAAGGCACCCACATGCATAATAATGAAAAGTTAGGCAAAGTTAATGTTCTACTTGATTGATCTTTTTGAGCTGTCGTTCCCTATAGTAAATACTTCTCTTTATAATGTTTTCGTATTTTTCAACATTGCTCTGTGGTTTTAATTTAGACAGTAGGTTCAATTTTTAATCCTATTATATATTATGCTATGAGATTTCACTGGATGTTTCTTTAAACGAACTCAAGGTTCTGCAAAATGACATCTTTCATTACTGGGAGTTCATGCCAACATATCTTTTCATCTTTAGTAACACTTCTTAAACCAGAAAGATTTAAATCAAGGATTTTTGTGAAGACAATGAGCAGTAGAATTATTGAAAGATATTAAAGTAATGTCAAAATATAGCTGTTCATGAGTTACTATGATACTAGTTCCTGAATCAAGGGGAATATTGCTATTGAAAGGACCCATCACTCAATCAAATCCTATAGGTAATTCATTTTTGGGGTTTTGATAGCATAAATCTCCAAAACCATGTGAAACAAACCTGCATGAATGTTGAACTACTTCGTGTATTTTGACTGCCAGAAGTGAACAAGTACCTTTCAACACTTTGCTAAAATGTCTTCCAAATTTTTCTAGAATAAAAGTCTGAAAATTAAAAAAAGCAATCTAACCTTAACTAGTCTTTCAAAGATGGCCAAGGTAGTTTAACAATTAGTGACTTCTGATGCAGAAATAATTATTTTCACTTACAGTACTTGATTCCAGAGCGTTGAGTGATCACAGAATTATATATCTGCAAGTCTGAGTGCCCAAGAACATAAATGATACTTATACAAATTGAGCAGTGATCAGTCTTCACAACAATTGCACTCTCTTGTTTCAAGAATTACAAAAGGTTGTTTAAAAATGAAATATTTTATTCCCAGACACACGCATTAATACGCTTCATAATTCCTCTCTTCAAGGCATGGTTCAGGGATTTGTTACCAAGATAGTAAACAAGTTCATCGAGGATCTCAGGATTAATCACATAGTATTAATTAAGATGGTTAGGTTATTGTGAGTTTTTTTAGGGGTGAAAATAAATCTAATTTTCCCTAATAGCTCGTAGATGAAACCAGGTGAAGGGTGATTCATATGACCTATCCTAAACAATGTTTTTTTGGAATGAGATGAGCTATCTCCTGGAAATGTTTTTTACTCTCCTCTGAGTAAACTAGCAGAGCAGTAAAGATGTTTTGTCCTGCCTTTTAGACATCTAATATTGAAACTCTTGAATCTGAGCAGGTAAAATCTGTTTTGTGTTTCAGATGCAGGTTTCAAAGCTTCTTTCAAGCAATACTTCCTATGATACAATTACCCCATTCATGAGGAGGTCTGTTGAGCTACCTACTCAGAAGCCCCACAGCAGTGATCCCATGTTTACAGCCTTTTTTTTTCCTCAGGAAGTTTCTTGTTTTGACAGTCACCGAGAAAGGCTTTAAAATATGACCCTATTACATCCAAAGACTTGCAATAGGGAATTGAAAATTAAAATTATGTTTTTTTTCTTGAACATTCTATTTTTTTTAAGTCAGTCTCTGATACTGGAGACTCCACTAATTATCCCTTTAATGTAAACAAAACTCTTCAGACTTGTTTATAAGGCATGAAGAAACATAAACCAAGACAAATTCCTTTTTCCTTGGAAATAATCCTTAAAATGTAGCTATGGGAGACTTTTCTGTCTGCAGTATTTCAGAACTGAAACAATTTATCTCCACAGCTATCAAGTCTCCTGGCTTCATGACTTTAAAGAAGAAAAAGCAGTAAATGCTGTGCTTTTACCTTAGGTGATATGATACATCACCTGGTGTAGTACTTGAAGTTAGCCTCAAAGCAAAACTATCTTACTTTATCTTCACTGTATTTTTACCTTTGGAAGACTAATACATTTAGCTGGGCTAAGATAAAACAGATAAAAAATAAACAGCTTTCAGAGCACCAAAATCCCATTGTCACTGAGGAGCCTGATCTGGTTTAACTTTGTGGCAGAAGAATGGTGGTGACCATGTCAGAAGCATCCACCCTGTGGATATGGATCAAACCTTCTTCTTTAGGAAGCTACAGAGTGAAACTAGGCCATTTTCCTCTGTAATGCGTTGGACTCAATGAAAACTTCATTTCCCAAAATTCTAATAGTTTAAATGTCTGCAATGGGGCTACTAATAGTCATTTGGTTTTTTTACTATCCTTCTAAATTTAATCTTCCATCCAATAATGCATCCAGAGTGAAAATTTAGTATTCAGTTGCTGAAATTGTTATATTTTCCTTCTTGAAGGATGGAGTTATAATATCTCAACTCACTCAGTTCAAGGATCAACAAACCCAGAGACCTAAAGCACAGAGTCTAACATAATGGATCCAAGTTTGTTAGGAGGGCACTAAAACATATAAAGTGATCCTTAACCGGAGAACAGAGCATAGTAGGAGAAACACAGCCTTTCTAGGTGGACATAGTATTTCCATAAAATTATATTTACTCATGCATGCACAGGTAAATTAAATCAAAACAAAATTTGTTATGGGGGACCTGGTGAGTTCTGTACCCTAATACTATTCAAAAATAAAGTACATCAGCTTTTAAGAAGTTATTGATAACAGAATTTTTTGCAAACATCAACCACGAAATCACACAGCTGCAGTTGTTCATAAATGAATAATATTGCAAGAAACACCAAACACACAGAGGGAATTGTAAAGATTCCACCAACAAAGTCATTGAATACTGTGCATGACTAAACCCCCACTAAATAAGGCAAGTCATATCCCCAGAAACAGAAACTCTAACCTCATTAAGCAAGTATAAAACTGTCTGAAGTGATGGAAAACCATTTTGTACTCCACCTAATGACACAACTGGAATCTACTTTGAAGGAAAATTGAGGCAAAAACTCCTGTACAAATCAGGGAGACTGAAACAAACAAAGCATTAAAGTAAAATTGCTCAAAAGAAGACAACAATCTGTAATACCCTGAATAGAACACAAGAAGGCACTTAAAGAGACATTCAGAACTAATGGTGACATTAACTCGATAAAGGCATACGCATCCAGAGAGTCCCTGAAGCAATCTATAACCAGTGACTATGGCATCGGAGAAGCTGCATTTGAAAAATTAACACCCCATTACCATGGAATAACAGCAATGTTCACAGGCTTTATAAAAGCAAGACACAAAACTTGGCAGTTGTACCGCAATGAGAACCCAAATGATAAAAGTTGAGAGAGAGAATGAGAAGTAAAACCACATTGAAATAGTTTTTCCTTGGCATTGCCAGTTGCCAATGCCAGTGTTTCCTTGGCATTGCTTAGCTAGGGAAGAAAATATCTACTCAAATTCATTCTGTGAAGGTTTTGATGTTTGTATAATTTGTTCTCAATATGTGAGAATCAAGACAGATAGAATTCTTTAAGCACTCATTTCTATCATTTTTTGCAAGTGATTCAGGAACCTTCATGTGTTTGCAGCAGTAAGTGTGTTGAAGATAGGAAATGTTTAGCTTGGCAAAGAGGCAGCTCAGGGGTGACCTTACGACTCTCTACAACTGCCTGAAAGGAGGTGGCAGCCAGGTGGGTGTTGGTCTCTTCTCCAGGTAACTAGGGATAGGACAAGAAGCCATAATCTTAAGATGCATCAGGGGAGGTTGAGACTGGATATTAAAAATTATTTCTTCACAGAAAAGGTGATTCATTTTGGAAAGGACTACCCAGGGAGGTGGTAGAGTCATGTCCCTGGAGGTGTTTAAGGAAAGACTGGATGTGGTACTTGAACCTACTTGATTCTGTGATTCTGTGTTTTAATAAAATGCAGTGAATGCTATCTTTTTTGACACATAAAATACATATAAATAATGAATATCGGCTTTATATCTGAGATAATTTCTTCTTTCTTGAGAATATATCTCACCCTCTCTGAATACAGCTCAATATTTACTACTTCCAGTTCAGTAAATGAGGACAAGAGAAGACTGACTAGCAGATTGCTAATAACGTCTTGCTTGCTAAAGGTCTGTTTTCCAAACTTTTTGTCTGGACTGAGAAGTGTGTCATGCCTTTGAATGATTATTATTTATCGTTCCTGTCTGTCCCAATAGATTTCACTAGGGTTTCTTCTCTAAGTGTCAGCAAGTCCTAGCCTTATTCGTAGGAGGAAAGCATTGCTGAATGTGTAACAACATGCTACATATTAGCATTATGCTCTTGGTATGCAGCTTCGGTTGAAAAAATAACCTTCAGAAGAAAATGCAAAACAGTAAGGTTCTGACTTTAGTTCCTCATAAAGCTCAAGAATGATGGTATTTGATTAGAATTTTAATTTTATTAGATTAATTGCCCTCTTGCCTGTACAATGAAAGAGAATTCTTTCACAAGACAGATATCCATAGCAAAATCATTATTTTGAGAAAGACTCTTACTAGGTCAAAATCATGTTTGAAAAGAGGACTTTCCTGTCTTCCTCTTTCATGAAGTTTCATAGATATGCTAACAGTTTTAGGGCTTGTTAGGACATAAATGTTTTTCATATAGGTCTATTCTTTCAAAAATATCTGTTATTTGAACATTTTTTTCTGCCACCATATGCATATGGTCAGGGGGACACTTTAGCTTTTGAACAAAAGTCCATTTAGTTGGAGAAATACCAAAACTGAATCTAAAATAGAAACAGAATGTTGTTTGAAGATCATTAAACTGAACTACTGAAGATGTTTGCACTGGTTAGAGTCACGTAAATACTTACTGGGGTCTCTAGAATCAGCCACCATATGCAGGCAACAGCCTTGGAGAAGCATTCCTGCTGTAGCCGTACAGGAGGGATACAGAGAGCTCTATATTTTAATAAAGATGCTGGAATAGGATTTGAATACATTCATCAGTTTTAGCTAGGGATGTGTGGTATTTCTGTAATGTGTCTTTCCAACTAGTATAGACTGTTGACTATATGCCTTGACTGGGATTTCATCAGACTAGCTGTGAATATTTTTACCCATATATTTAATGTTCTTTTGACATATGTTTATCTTTTTCTCAGGTCTTAGTTTTGTCTTTTCAAAGTACACATGGGTTTCTAGTGCTTCAGAGAAAGCACTAGATTGGAGTTAAAATATACTTTTTTTCCTTGTAAAAGCAAAGCAGATCTCTGTGACTGGTAGATAAGAGGAGGGGAGATGGAAAAGAGACACTAGCAAGGAAATCTCAATTGCAGTTCAATGAAGGCACTCTCTTAAAAACTTCTCAGTTAAAATTAAAGTTCCTAGTGAAATTGATACATGGAAAACACAAGTGTTCAGTGTTATTTCAACTTGAAGTACAGCATGCACTTTAAATTATGTGCCTACTTCAGTGTTGATAACATTCTCCAAGTGAGCAAAAGTATATATGAAAAAATCAAACCAAAACAAGAATTCTGGTTTCTTAGGTTCGTCTTTCTTGTTTTCTGTTTGTTTTTCAGTGTAAAACCCTTTATTTGAAGCTGATATAAGGGTGACCCAGAACTTTTCTTTTGTGCATCTGAATATAGTAAAGATATAAGTTAAGAGTGGTTTTCTTTGTTCACCTTCAGAATAGCTACACTTAGAATTGGAAGCTTCTCTACTCATTTCTCTAAATGCAGATTTACCTTCCAGAAAAAGACCTTAGCTGGGTTCCCACTTTAATTCTTATTTCTAAATCTGAAACGCTGGCACATTTTAAGAGGGTAAATGATAAGCTAAGGGGACATAATATGGAAAGCAAGTTGAAACTTTATTATATATGGGCCCTTGTCTGATTCAACAGAAATCCTAGTGATAACAATGAAAGAGAATGATATAAAGAAAATTTCTTGTTATGAAAAGGAATGCAGCATGGGAAATAATGTGAAACCAGATTCATGGAGTGAAAGCCCTGGTCTCATTCTGATTCAGTTGTTGAGGGAAAAAGAAAACCTACAAATTTAAAAATAACATCAAGATCTCTGCAACTACTTTCTGAGAAACAATCTTATTGTGGGGGAAAGGAAGAATATCAGACAGTAATGTTGCTGAGGACACTGTGCAAATTTTCCCTCTTTAGGCCAAAAATAGTGAGTTAGGGGCTAGCCAAAAATAGTGATTTTTACAGATTGTCCTTATTAGAAGATGGAATTCATGACAATAAGGTCAGGTGACCTTGAAAAGTATAGCTACTAAAGGAGGAATCAAAGAAGCAAGAGCAGTTTTCTTGCTTTACCTTGCTTTGGCAAGCATGCTCCCCCCAGATCCCATACTTTGTTTATTATCTTTTGTGCTGTGGTGGAGCCTACTCCTGTTTTTTACCAGATTTATCCCTCTTTTCCTTCTCCTCTCTTTTTCACACTCTTGGTCTGAAAACTATTCTCAGCACAATCTCCAGAACTCATCATATAATTTTTCAAGCATTTTTACATATCCTTTCGGGATGGAAACTTTGTCAATTAAGCCTAGTAATGTATATAGGAATGTGTATATTGCATATATAACAATATAACATTATGTATGATCTAGGCTGGTTGCCACATGCCCACCCAGTCACTCTCTAATTCCTGTTCCTCAATTGGATGGAGGTAAAAAATAAGATGAGAAAGCTTCTGAGTTGAGATAAAGATCAGTTGTCAATTAGTGTCACAGGCATCTGTGTCCCCATACTGTGCGGCATGATGCAAAGGGGATAGGAAATAGGGGATTACAGTCCATAATAGCTTCTCTCAGTCAGTGAAGACAGCAAAGAAAGGAGTGGTAGGTGCAGGGGGGTTGTGTTTTGGTTTGGGGTTTTTTCTGTTTATATATTTTAACCAGGAGTCACTAATTTTGTTTTAGATGATAAAATATGGTGCAGGAGTTCTAGTATTTACTCTACCAGGATGATGGATTTTCAGCAAGGTGACAGATGAAGCCGACTTTGTTGTAGTCAACACAGGATATACGCTCCAACAATAAATTCAGCCCATTCCATTTCAATAATGTAAACACTAATTATCAGGCTCTCAGAAGAGCTAAATTGTATTTTACTGGTGACCTTGTTCCTGTTTATAGACTCAGTGGCCTGGAGGCAGAATCTGTGAGAGGAGGAAAGCTGCGAGAAAGGTGGACGGAATGATAAAACAAACAAGAAACATGACTTCCCCTGAGCTAGATGAATCTATTAACATTTGTTTCATTTCCATATGTCTTTTAAAAAGTTTACTATAATTTCCCATAACAGCACTGTCTGCAATACTTGACATTTCAGTTGTGAGGCTCAGCTCTTGGCAGTGAATTATTGTAACCTACATCTACCCTGGTCAAGCCCTCTTCCTGTCTCTGTGGCTCTCCATATTTTTCAGCAGTTGGCTTGTTTTGGATGCTGTCCAATCTTTTCTACCAGCAGACTTTTCACCATAGGGACACTTCCAAGGGTCTACATCTGGTGAATTTCTGATATGTGTCTTTATCTTTTTTCTTGAGAAGCAATTCTTCAGAATACTTCAAACTCTCTGAAAAATACAGTACTGTCTTGGGGCAGGCAGAGAAAGAAATAATAGGAGTATTTTCATTGGCTTGGTCCTCTGGAGTTGGGATTCCAGGGAAAGGAAAAGGTCAACAGCTACTTACTGTCAGGTCCACTAATTCTTCATCCTTATATAAAGAAGCTGAGAATGGGGAAAGTAGGGTCTGGCAGTTTAACAGTACAGAGGTAGGTAAACACCAAAGTGAAAAAGGCAACTTGGTCCGTCTTCTAAGAGCTTTGTGCAAGCACACAATTAACTTATTTCTCAACTCAACCCAGGAACAGGACAATTTCGAACTGATTCTTACTAACTGATGGCTGTAGACTGTAGATAATTTGTTGAGCACTTCCTTTCCTTAATTTTTTTTTTTTTTTTTTTTTAAATTCTGATGTATGAAGATGTCCAGTTTTGGCCCACTCACTTCAAAAAACACGTTGAGGTGCTAGAGTGAGTCCAGAGAAGGACAATGAAGCTGGAAAAAGCTCTAGAGAATAGTCCATATGAAGAGTAGCTAAGGGAGCTGAGGGAATTTAGCCTGGTGAAGAGGTGGCTCAGGGGTGACCTTATAACTCTAGAACTGCCTGAAAGGAAGTTGTAGCAAGGTGGGGGTCAGCCTCTTCTTCCAGGCAGTTAGTGACAGGACAAAAGGAAATGGCCTCAAGCTGCACCAGGGGAGGTTCAGGCTGGTCATCAGGAGAAATTTCTTCATAGAAAGGGTTGCTAAACATCGCAACGGGATGCCCAGGGAGGTGTTTAAGAAATGACTGGATGTAGCACTTAGTTCCATGGTCTGACTGACAAGGTGGTGATCAATTAAAGGCTGGACTCAATGATCTCAGAGATCTTTTCCAACCTAAATGATTCTGTGCTTCTGCAAAATAATGCAACACCAAATCTGGATCCATTTTTCAGCTCTTAACCAAGGTGAACTTCTCTGGAAAACCCTTTCAGCTTCTAACTTCTTATAACATTATAAAATGTGGGTGACTTTTTTTTTTATCATGTATCTTTCATTGCTTATTACAAAATAATAGCAACGAATTTATTCTATTCACAGGAATTATTAAATTATACTTTCCTTTAGGCTAGTTACTAGAAGAATAGACCATAATGTAGATGTTCTGTCCTTATTTGTGTCAATAGTCAGCCAAAATGTTTTTTTAATATTTATTGAAATAAGGACTGGGTCAGGGCGCAGGAGGTTGGAGGGAGGGTGGGGAATAACAAGAACACCACAAAAAGTAACCCCAAACTCTTAGTGGAAACTAGGCTTTATAAAATTTAGAATGATAAGAAAATTATGAACAGATGATTTTTTAAATTTATTCATAGACTTAATTCATCTACCTCTTTTAGCTTCTGCTTTTCTGTTCCATCTCAACTAACAAGCAAGACCTCCTGTGGTTAATTAGCATTTGTCTGCTCCTGCTATCACTCTAATGCAATGAGCTGCACACAGTTCTCTATCTGCAGCAAAACTCCCACTGATACCAGTAGCCTAGAATCTGTAAATACACTTCAAGGAGAAATTCATCTTGTACATTTAGTTCCATCAAAAATTTTGTTACAGCTATTAAAATGATATATTTCTACATTATGTTTTTGCTGTCTTTTTCTAGTTCAAACTAGTAATGCATAAAGCACTAACACAGAAATAGTTTTGACACAGAGAAATACTTCTGGGACTTCCTGACATAAATTTGCTAGTGCTTTAATTCTGTATTTGGATAATTGTTTTCTTGTCACTCCTTATATCTGTTTGATAGTAATATTAAGGACATTATTCCTATTTTTCCTTTTTAAGAGCTCTTGCAGGGAATATGTAGGCATACAGGAAAATTTCAGTATTTACAGGGTGTTAGGATTTCATCTCCCATCCATTTGCCTGATCTAAACAGCCATCTCTGTTTTATTGATTCATTTATGACAAGTAAATACAAATCTGTAATCTTCATTTTCTAGCACAACAATTTCTAGGAATTTACTCAGGATTACCATTGCCAGAATGTCTAAAATAGGCAACACATATTGTTCATAAAATAATAAAGATGAAATTTGTTCTTATGGATGTATGTTGGAATTGTTTTCCAAAGCATCTCTGAATAAAGATGAACAAGCCTTATTGATAGGAAAACCTATATAAAAATTGCCCAGTGTTCCCTGCTCCTAGTAAAAAGTGAAGTGAAATCTGATCATTGCTGAATTTGTCATACTGCTTCTTTCTAGTAATGCTGCATTAAGGTATTTTAACTCCCAGGTAGAAGAGTTTGTTTGAGTATTTATTTATTTCAGACAAGTACTATTTCTGATTGTTATCTTGGATGCAGTAGAAAAAGTCCATGGACAAAACTGAGGTGTTTTGATTTGCAGAGGTTATGTATCTGATATTTTCTTTGTTGTTCAGACTTTTTACAGAGGACTAGTTCAGCCGAGTACTTCGATGTCCACATTTCTGAGCAGCAAATCTCCCAGATCGATATATATCTATATCTACCAAAAGTAAATTTTAAAAACACTGATTAAAAAAGATATTAAAAGCATCTAGGTTTTTTTTCAAAAAAAGTTTTTCTATCGAGATTAATCAACATAGTTTCTAGAATGTCCTAGGTTAGATTCGTCATTACTGGTTTAGCTTAGCTTTTCTTCTTTTAAGTGTTATGACCTCATGTGATAGCTGTCCCCTTTTTTTAAATACTTTGTCTTTTGGGGGATTTTTTTGAGTAGGAGAAAAAAGCCCCGGACTTTTCTTTTTTATTCTGAAAACTTTAAATATTAGAATATTTAAAATTTATTTAAAATATAAATATTCGATTTCTTGCTCACGTTATTCACTTCTCTGAAGCATCTTTTTGGCATAGGATTGATTAGTTCCACTATAATGTGTGACAGAGGGTGGACAAGAGAAAGAGATTGGGTGGAGGCTGAAGAGGGGTGAGAGAGAGAAAGAGAGGGTGAAGGGATCCCCTTGTTCCCAGTCAAGATATTAATTTAATTTAATTTCTTTGGATGAGTTCAGGAATTAGTGGAAATCAAGAACTGTGTAAGGCTGTTCGAGAATACGAATGGAAGCAGCTATGGACAGGATTAAAGCTTTGCCCAGAAGCAGCTATAGACAGGATTAAAGGTTTGCCCAGAACTTTAAGTAGTGTTAAACTGGAAAGTAATTGCCCTTTGGCTGAAGCTGTATCAGAAATCTTCCGATCCAATGCAAGAAGGAATAGGTCTATAATAAAATAAGGATAAGGAATACTTTTCCCAGTTGGGACACCTTTACTGGACAAAATGGCAATATGGTGCTTTCAACAATAGTTAAGTCCCTATTGGAAGAATTAAAAGAGCACACAAAAGTTATTCCCCTTACTGAAGAGATGCAGCATATGCCTGAGGATAAAAAAGTCCTCATGCTGCTTCCAACCTACTTCCCAGACCTGAGGGTTTGATTCAAGGCAGGATGAGAGGATAATTCTTCCTCTAAGTTCTTTCATTTCCTAGTATCTCTGCAGGGACTTTCAATAAAAGAGTCAAATTATTGTAGTGTTTTCTGTGAAGTGGAAACTTGTCTTGTGCCTACCTACTAGGAGACACAGCAATCAGTTCAGCTCACTAAGAGCAGAGAGCTGCAGAGCATCTGTCCAACAGCAACCAATTACCTCAGAGAAGAAGAGGCAGCTCCCACAGCTCCATACCGCTTCTTGAGTGTTTTGTCTCCTTAGAAATGTAGAGTAATGTAACAGATTTAAGTAAAACAAAACAAAAAAAGCTCTGAAAACTGAAAGCTCTAAGTTCTAAATAATGTGCTGTGACTCCCGATCTTCTATTCTCTTTACCGAAAAATGTCACTAAAATTGCAAACACTGCATACCTATAGCTATAGAATATAGGGAATACCATATCCTTAGTAATAGCATTTTTGTGTAATCAAATGGCCCCAAAGGCAAGCAGTGGCTGCCCGCTCTTGGTGAACATCTGCAGGGGATGGAAGCACAACTGATTTGTTGTCGTGGCGTAGTTGTTGCTTGCTAACAGCTTGGGTCTAGAATGTTGCAGAGAAACTGCTGAGGATCCTTCAGTCTGCAAGCTATTTGTTGCTCATCCACACTGAGACAAATTATGCTGTTGGGGAGACCTTTAGTGTATCATGAATGATATCAAGGCCCTTGGGGTGATAATGAAGGGCATGAGAATGCAGGCAGTGTTCTTGGTCTTGCTGCTGAAGGGGAAAAGCTTAGTTAAAAGTGCACTGCACAAAAACCCTGGTTTCATGGCTGGTACTGAAGCAGGATTTCATATTTTAGGAGTGTGGAATCATTTCTGAAAAGTAAGGACTTCTAGGGAGAAAAAGGCATGAGGAAGATGCAAAGTGGGTCGAGACCTTTATTTTTTCTTCATTTGTTTTCTTTTTGCCAACAGACTTGCTAACCTAGTGAGGAGGGCTTTAAATTAGATTCTTTTGAGAATGGTAATGGTAGCCCAAGAGACAGGGAGAAAAAAGAAGGTACTCCCCAGTGCTCAACATAATGCAGAAAGTTCTCCTGCTCCTGGTGTGAAAGCTTCATGCCTAAGGGACTATCACATATGCCTGTATGCAACGTCATGAAGCTTGGGAAACAACAAGAAGAACTTAGAAGCCAGTGCACAGTTGCAGAGCTGTTAACTTACCGAGATTAAAAAGAGATGATGGAACAGCACCATCCCCTGGACTCAAATTGCACATGGAAAGGCTTAGATTGGATTTTAGGAAAAAAAATCTTCACAGAAAGGGCTATCAAACATTGAAACAGGCTACCCAGGGAAGTGGTTGGGTCATCATCCCTAGAGTTATATAACAGAAGTGTAAATGTGGCACTTTGGGACATGGTTTAGTGGTGGACTTGACAATGCTGTGTTAACAGTTGGATTTGATGATCTTAAAGGTCTTTCTCAAGATAAATTATTCTATAATTCTGTGAATGGAGATTTCTGTGGTTGGATTCAGGCTCTTTAGGAAAAATAGAGAAGATAGGATGGAAAGGTGAAACTCCAGGCAAAGGATGGGTTTGAAAGTGTGCAAACAAGTGAAGAGTCAGCTGAGATCTTATGGCTAAGGATCAAAAAGCTGATGAAAACAGTAGACATGATGGCAGGTGTTATGGATCGAGAAGGAAGTAGACAAACCTCGTTACAGCTGGAGGAAGCCTCATTATTATAGGCACTGGGACTGGTGGGGGAATTTAACTACACTGCTAATGTTTGAAAGGGCAACATGGTAGTGTGATTCAGATTTCTGGAGTATGTTGATGACACGGGGGATCAATGAGCCAACTGTTCCCTGCTGGTTACTATGAATTAGAAAGAACAGTCAGAGCTGGGAAGTCTGAATTCAGCATTGGCAAAAGAAACTTCAAGACTGTGAAGTTGAAAACCATGAGAGAAGTGATCAAAACAAATTGCAGAATTATAGCCCCGGAATTGAGGAGAACAGATATTGGCTTGTTAAAAATCTGCTTGGCAGGATCCTGTAGAAGACTGCCCTGAAGGGCAAAGAGGCCCAGGAGAGCTACTTGATATTCAAACTGACCTCCTGACGCATGAGAACAGTCTGTTTCAACTTGCAGAGAGTTACAGTCATGGCAGAAGGCCAGCACTGATGAACAAAGAGCTCCCGGCTGAGCTCAAATACAAAAAGAAAGTATGTAGACGGCAGAAGGAAGGATGAGCTACCAAGGAGTAATACAGAGAGAATGCTTGAGCATATGGGATTGGAGAGAGGAAAGACAAATCTCGGAGTTTTAACTCATACAGGATGTGAAGGACAGGGAGGGTTTCTATAATACGCCGTAAGCAAAGGGAAAGGTAAGGAAAATGTAGCCCCACTGCTCACTGGAGTCAGACACACAGTGACAAAATATAACAAAAGCCTGATGCATGGAGTTTTTCCTTTATTTTTACTGGTAAGTTTGGGCCTAGGGTCCTTAGGACTAGAGATAGAATCTGTGACAGCAAAGCATTTAATCACAGTGGAGAAAGAAAAAGTTAGAAATTATTTGAAGAAATTTCACATAAAGAAATGCATTGGATCAGATGGGATATACTTGAGGGTGTTGATGAAGCTGATCAATGTCAGTTGCAAGACCACTCTCAATTAACTTTTGAAAGGTCATGGCAATCCGAGGAGGTTCTTGATGACTGCTTGTAAATCTCACGTCTGTCTTCAGCAAAGGCAAAAAAGGGAACAGCAGACTGGACAGCTTCAGCCCCATTCCTGCAAAGACTATGAAATAAATCCTCTATGAAACCAGAAGTATACAAATGATAAGGTACATGAAAAGCCACAATCCAGTACATGAACAACTCTGGAAAATGAGCATGATTTAACAAGGACAACTTGTGTGTGAACAACCTAATATCTTTTGATTCAGTTAGTTGGTGAATAGAGGAAAAAAAGTGCATGTGGATAACTGAAGCCAGTTACTAGCAGCAGTCTTCCTTGGTTGGTAACGGAGTCTACACTGCCAGTGTCTTTATTCAATTTAAATTTAAAATTCGAAATATTTTATAAATTTGAATGAAGAAATGAAACAAATAAATAAATATGTATGCATTATATATATATAACACTTGGTAAAAACATAAATGTTACTAGAATGTTGCGCTGCTCATGCAATGCCACTTTTTCTAGCAGATCCATCATTTGTGGCAACTGAATGGGCTTTGCCAGCAAAAAAAGTCTTTCATCCTATGTTAGCTCTGGTACCTGAATTTTATTTAGCCATTACGGTATCAGTTAGAGGCATTCCTTATTCCAGTTCCTAAAAATGTAAGTTGAATGAATATAAATTTAGTGCAAACCATTTTATAATTTGATATTTTAAGCCCTTCAATTTACAAGGATGCGCCCAAACGGGAAATTTAAAAACAACAGCAGAACCAAGATTTTTCCACCATCTGAAGAGATTGGGAAGTCAGGATGCCATCTCTCTCCTTGCCTTCGTTAAGACTCTGTTATTAACGCTGCCTATACTCTCTAATTAGATCTGTTCCCACCCTTGGATGGAGTGCTCACCAACCTCATCTAGTAAAATGCATCCCTGCCGATGGCAAGGGAGCTGTAGTTAGATGAACTTTAAGGCCCCTTCCAACCCAAGCCGTTCTATGATTCCATGATTCTATGATTTCTGTTGGCTATTGATAATAAAAGTTACAATTAATTATTATTAAATGTAGCTTCTCTATATAAAAATTTACATACACCTATCATTTATTAAAAACTTATGGTAGGTGTGACAGAATACTGTGGAAGAAACATATGAATAATGTTTCTTAAAGAACAATCTACAAAAGTATGTTATTCAAATATAGAAGAAATACCCAGTGAAGTAAAAATTCAAAAATAAGTATATTAACTAAAATGATAATCATTTTTAGATGTGCTGGGTCATTAATACCTACCCATGTGAAACAGTGCAGAAGTTTAATAAAAAAGAGAAACTCACCAGCCAGTTTTACGAACTTCACTTTTAGCTTCATTCAGAAGTTATTAATTGCTTCTCATTTTAAAATGTCATTCCTTTTGAAATCAAGGCTGCCCAATCTTTTATCCAATCTTTTATTTCTATAATGGAAAATCAGGGACAACTGTCAAACTACTTTTAGAGTAACTAAAATGATAGTGATCTTTATGCCTGTTTATCAATCTACAGGTGATTAATTACTCTTCTGAACTTTTAAATCTTCCTATGTCACTCATTAATGGACCCTCAGATACTACATCTAGGAGAGAACATCAGGTAATTTAATTTGCCTCTTGCATAGCATGAACTATATTATGTGACCAATTTATTTTGTCATTGAATCTTCTAATACGTGTTTGGATAAAACACTTCTTTCTGAAAGGAACCAAACTGACTTGAAAGTACCAAAAATCCTCCACTTTCTCTCATAGTTTGCCACAATGACCAGTCCCCCACCCTGCTAAAAAAAAAATGCTTTCTACCTCACAACGAGTTTGAGCATCATAAAAATGTTATCTTTTCCTCTTCATGCATTTGATCTTTTCTTGCTCTCCCTGGGAAAAGCTTAATTAATATTGCAAAAATGTGTAGGTCAAACTTTCATTTATAAATGATATTTAAAAGTCAGCGTAATTGGCAGCATCTTGCAGAGTGCCAGGTGGACCTCCTTTTGCGTTATCTAGAGAAAAATTTTCATCCCACATACTTCTATCACTGATATAAGGGTTTTTCTTTATTATTTTTAGCTCTGTAGCATACTTTACATGTTCAAGGCTTTAAAATATCATGCAAAGAATAGATTTTTCTGGTTTACTTGCTAAACTTTCAGTACGCTGCATGTCACTATCTGTAAGAAAAAACAATCTGATTGGAAGATGAAAACTCATTGCAATGATGGCATTAAAATAATTATAGTTTGAGAGTTTTGGCGCTATATAATGCAGTTTCACCATGAAAGGAAGCTTCCACTTCTTTTTTAATTGACATGTCCCCTTTGGTAAAACTGTATCACTTGACATCTATTAAGCAGCCAGGGACAGAGTCCTGACAGGCATTTTCTTCTGCACCTGCAGAGAAGTCAGGCAGCAGAATGGCTAGGGTAAGATTAATTACTTTTCATTAGCTGTATTTTACATTGCTTTATAGGCAGTTGTCTTCCCACTCAATGATATGTATTTGTTTTAAAATTTTCTTTGAAAGACACACAGGTTTTTGTTGAGCTAATCCATTAGGAAATGACATGTTAGGGCTTAACTTTGAACCTGTAACATTGTACATAATGTAGAAAAGCGAGTGCAAATTGACATCTATATGCTTTTATTGTCTTCATCTGCAATATCAATAATCTAATTCTTTCCAAAAAGTCATTTTTGTGTATTATTCCTAGCAACATCATTCTCTTGAGTCATGGTCTCCCAAATAAATGTCACCTCTTGTTGAAACACCTGCTACTGAGAATGTGTTCAAGCTGTTATGCTGCCTCTACTCTGCAAAGATGTTTATTGTAACTGACCCTGGTTTATCTTCCTCTTTATGAGTTACGACTTTTCTTCTCCACAGAACTTTTCACTGATATTCTTTTAAAAAAAATCACTTTTTTTTAGATGCCTGTAGCAAGGTCTAGATCACTAGACTTATCAACTAATTTAATTGATCAAATTAAATGCCAAAATAGATACAGAAAAACAACTTTCTCCTTTTGTCATAGGTAAGATGATCATATACTGGTGAGGGGGGAGGTAGACTTTAAGTAAAATATTGTGATGTTTCACACAAATTTAATGTTTCAAACAAAGTAAAAGTAAATACTACATCGTAAAGTCTCTGGATTAGCTTGGATCAAATGGTGTGTTTGGCTCCTGAGACAGACAACATTAACAAATTATCTTCTTGTCTTGTTTGCTTTGAAAAGAAAATCACTGTAAAAGAACCATAGAAAAATAAAACCTGACCAAAGACATAGATAGCAAGTGAAAATGGACACACAGGGAGTTCTACACCCACCGACAGGTATTCCATCATGTAAAAGACTGGACTTTCACAAGTATGTTAACATCTGAAAAGTCTTCACTCAACTTTAGGAAAAAATGCAGCATTAGAAAAGTTTGTTAAGTTCTCTCCTTTAGTAGTAAATGTTGTCAGTAGAACAGTAAGTAAATTACCGGGTAGCTGACAGATCATTACAAATCAGAACAATGATATGCATATGAGGTGACTAAACCATAAACATGCTTCTGCATATGATCTATTTCCTTTTTCGCCTCCTTCATTCCCTCTGTTCCTTCTTCCTGCCTTCCTTCATACTTTCTCCTTCATTTAAATGAAAGGTTTCTGAGTTTTAAGGAATAATAATACACTTAACGGCTTCAATAAATCAGAATCTTTGCAAACCCGTATATTTCTACCACAACTGCTAACACGGCTAATGTCGGCTTTTGGTAGATGTTGACAAAGAGCACAGGATAGTAGGTGTGTCCTTGGCCAGACTGAGATAGCAGAATCAGTAGTAAAGATATTTTTAAGTTACAGAGATTTTGAATGATCATTGTAATACTCCCACTCCCCTTCCAAAAATCCCAACAAACAAAAAGCTGCTCACAATACTGTATGTGGACACAGTGCCCAAGGGATAGAAACCTACCCAAAACATATGATTTATTATTAGTAAAGTTTTAGGCTGTTTGTTTAGGGGTTTTTTTGTATCCACTTTCCATCTAGATTGCATAAGAAAATTATGAAAATTCAGAGAATTTTAATAAAGACCACAAAATATCATGTTTTGGAAGAAGATTTTTGCTTTGTCTTATCCAGTTACACTTAGCACCTGCTCAATGTTTTTAAGATTCTGGGCACACTCATCTTCTCCTGAAACTAGCTCATTTATTAGCTCACTGGCTTCAGTTCCAGATGCTAAAGCTAGATGGATTTAGAGTATCTACTCAGTTCTGTTCCATGATTTATCTCTTCATCATTACAGTAGTTGGAAATGAGGTTTGGGAGGTGAATAAGTATTTTGCTTATATGACTAATTTGTATATAGTTCTGCCTAATATATTACATGTAGCAATTTTTTCTAAATCTTTCCCTTTTAAACAGTACATTTGCATATTTTTAGGCAAAATACACAAATATTCAGCTATGCCTGTGAGGCTTCTGCACTTTTAATAACTTGTTTCCAAAAACTGTTAAAATGACCACAAAAAGCTAATGTTTTTGTTTGAGAAAATTTAACAATAGTGTTTTGTAAATCTTATGTGTGATGTATGCAGTTGTGTATGTGTGTATATGGATACACAGCAAATCACAAGAATGTTATTTTGGAAAATGAGTTACTGAAATTTGCTGATGTACTTTGTTTTCTGTGGTTAGCGTTATCTGATTTAGGTTAGTGAGAAATTTTAAGAAGTGAAAATGCACTGAGTTCCAATGAAATACACTGCTTTGCCTCAGAGATGGCATAGTTCATCTTTGTCCAGTTATACAGGGGGTCCTAGTGATAATCTTTCTGTCTTTGGACTCTGTTGATTAACGCTTTTTTGTTCTTCAATGCATAAGCAAAAAAAACCCAACAGATCCCAAACCCCCAAACTAATAGAACAGCTGAATACTTGTCCTATTTATACAGAGTGAGGGTCTAAGCGACTTATTGGAAAATTTTATCGGAGAAGGCACCCTGAAAAGAATTCATCCTTTCTCTGGCTACTCGTTCACAACCAAATTTCTCCCAAATTTTCTTTCTTTCAAATATTTGTGCTTTTTTAAAGCCCAAATTAACTATCACATTCAAAAAAACTTTTATGGTATTAAATCCTGTGAAAAGTGGGTGACTTTCCTGAAAAAAATCAGAATGCTCTAAACAGAGTTATATCAGTTAGCAAAAGTCATCTCAAAAATACTTCTCTGTTTTCATTTCAAAAATATTCCGTGAATTTTCTTCTTCCACCAGGTATTGTGCAATGATGTACCAGAACGGTACAGTATGTGCCAATAGCAAGAGTTTGTGCTAAGTGCTACCTTTCTTAGTATTTTTAGCAGCCTTAAACAAGATTCTTCAAGTAGTGTCTCTGTAACCAAAATCAAAAAGAGCACTCGATAAATTTAAAGGTATTAAATCAGGAAAATAGATTTACAAAGAACTGAAGCCAGTGGGTTGGCTCTTTTTAGATGAGATGTCTGAATTATGTTGACAATCTAATAATGTGCCTGAGTAGCTAAAGGCTGATACAGGCCTGCAGGAGCCGGTAATGTGGCTGTAACATCTTATAACATTAAGGACATCATGGAGATAAATGAGACTAATGTAGTCTGAAAATGAATATCTCCCTTGGTTTAAAAAATAAGTTAACTCTAAAAATAAGTTAACTATAAAAATAAATATTGTGCATTTACCATTTATATCTAGAATCCTGCATGCAATTTATACATATTTCTATATGTAAGTTAATGAGCTAAATATTACGGTAAAATATTCATGGTGTCTTTACAAAGCAAAAAATATAATTAGCAGAGGTGGAAAGCACCATTTTCTCTTGTTATCCAACCACAGCTATTACTTCAAGCAAAATCATAAAAGTGACATTATACGGCAGAAGTAATGAAGTGTGGGTGGAAAATCAGCTGAGTTGACATGCAAAATGAGACACTTCAGGACTGTCTGTGCTTGTAAATGAAATTCAGTCAAAATATTGCTCTATGTGGAATCTCATAAAGAAGCTGAAAAACTTATTTTATCCAGTTTGGGGCTGTAATATTTATTAAACTAGAACAATTATTAAGTATTGTCAATTTTTTCCCTGTTTTTTTTCCTTTTTCCTGTTGGTATAGGGGTTTAATTTACACAGAATATTTGCTACAAACAACTCACAGACTTATTTATGATATGACAATTTTTTTATTATAATTTCCACCAAATCATGTAACTTACATTTTGTCAGGATTTTGGATGAATGCTAGAAACTAGCTAATAAGTTAGAGATTATTTACACTGTGTCATTTATCCCTTTAAATATAATACCACATGTCACATGATTAATACTTGTTTTCAGAACCTCATGCCAGCTACTGTGCTACTGTGCCTCATTAGCAAAAGTAACAGGAAGGAGACATTAATTAAAGAAGCATAAAATACAGAAGCAGAGCTTGACAATTTTCACCCGTTCAGGAGAAACAATCCTGAACACACACACCATCCCAGAACCATAGAAGTGCTGAGGCTAGAAAGTACCTCCAGGGGCCATCTCATCCAAACCCCCTGTTCAGAATAAGGTCAGTCATCCACAGCAGACTGCTCAGGGTCCATGTCCAGTTGGGCTGTGAATATATCTTGGGATGGAGACTCCACAACCTCTCTAGTTGCTCCAGTGTTTGACCACTATCACAGTAAAAAAGGTTGGGTTCGGGGTTTTTTTTCTTCTCATGTTTAAACAAAATTTCCTCTATTTAAGTTCCTGTCTGTTGCCTCTCATCCTGTAAATGGATACCACAAGAAGAGCCTGGCCACCTTTTCTTCATTCCCTGTAAGCTCCAACGATAACATGCTTATTTTCATACTTATATTCCTATTTCAGCAGCAACCAGGCTGGGGCACAAAGATGGATCAGGAAAACGGAGAATAGCAGCTTAATTATTCAGATCAAAGATAAAGAATGGTGGGAGTCAAACACTGCCTGAAGTTAAACAGACCCTCGTTTTCTTATTAGCATTTTTACCCTGCAACGTCTTTAGAAATGTGACAGGCTAAGGAAGAAAAAAACTCTTATGTTTCCTTTTCCATTAGTTACAGTTGCATATCGTATTGTTTTAATAGCTGTCCCAATGAAGGCAGGGAGTACCAGGCCTTGATCAACTTATGTGGAAGTCAGCTTCCTAGTACCTAGCGTTGCACTCTAAATGATTTCCATTGGGTGCACTAGGACAAAAATTACATTTGAAATGCTTGTGTGTGTGTGTATGTGTAATTACTAACGTGCAGGAGTGGAGTCAGTATGGCACTCAGGAGGTGCTTATATTTGCTGTTCTTGCAAAAAATATAAGATCGTTGGGATGAAATGAATGCTAGAAAAGAAATAATTACACAGGTAGCCCTGGGAAGATGGTTATTTCTGTTGAAGCTTGTCATTGTCTTACATATCATGTTTTATTGCTATAGAATAAAATAAAGAGAAAGAAAAGAATAAAGAAGGCATAACACACATAGAAAGAGCCATCACCAAAGAAAAAACGTGGCAAAACTGTATGAACCCCATCAGTGTGAGGGGGACGTATAAGCAGGATATAGTCTTGACTATTCAGCTAAGGAAAAGAGAATTACATACTAGTATACCAACATGTTCCTTTTCCAGCAACCTGAAAAGAAAAGCAATAAATGAAGAATATTTCATTGCATTTAAAAGAAAGTAGCAGAATTTCTAGTAGAAGAAATGCAGTTTGCTTTCCTGAATAGAAGATTAAAAAAAAGAAGTTATCATATCCTCCTTCCGTACTTGAGTGAGATTGTATTTCTTGTTCCAGTACTGAACTGTACAACATAAAGACACTTGTTCCTCACTTCTGTGATGAAGCAATACACCCAAACTTAGGCTGTTCTAGGATATAAACTCCTAGTAGAGGTTTATGTTACTGTTTTAAAATACATGACCTTGAATTTTGTACTACTGAACTTTCACTCGTTTATATTTTAAATAATTTCTGTTTCATCAATTATCACAAAATACATATCTCCAATTATATTATTGGCACTCACATATTTTAGGCATCTATCTCACTGATATTTAAAATATTGAAAATGTTCTAGTCAAGCACAGATTGGTTTGAAACTCCATGTAATCCTTCTGCCTCTTGGTTATTTCCTTTTCCAGCACATCCCAGAAACATTGAATTTTTTTCAAAAACCAGTTCCCCATCCTTTCTCTAATGCTTCCCCTAAATCAGAGCTTTTCCAGTTTCACTTCCCTTGTGACACCCTCTGCTTTGAATCTATGCAAATTTGGAGAGGATATATCTCTCCTATCACATTCAGCATTTTTTTCACTAGTAACATTTCTTCTGGAATATGTATCTTTAGAAGATAAAGTCTACCATAATAGGAGGGCTCTCAGGGCTATTAGTATTTCTCATAATATTTCAGTTTTCTGTCACAAAGAGGAGTTTATAGAATATTTTTTCAACTATACTTTACTGTTCTTCCCTAAAGAGATTTAAAACTGCCTTTTGTTTTATTCATGCTAAGTTCTTGGGTTTTATTAATACCTAAATGTCATAGAATCCTAGTTCTTTTACCTTCACTTCTGTCTTCTATGAAAGACAGAAAATATATGTATTGCTACTCTATTTCATTCCTGGTTTTGTTAGGTTTTGTTTTCTTTTGTGTTTTGTTTCTAGTGGTTGTTTTTGAGTTGTTTTTTTTTTTTCCTTCTATTCATGTTACCCCCTTAAATATCTGATGTGACATTTACACCTTGTAATTCAGATTTCAACATTTTGTAGTCTTGGGACACAGACAGAAGAGATAATTTAGATGATGTTCCCTTTTCCCAAGTGACTGAGATCTTAAGCCGCTAAAGTTTTAAATGCCCACCCACACCTCCCTCTTTAGCTATGCTTTGGTTAAAGTCTGATTAGCTTTAGCTTTGAATGGATCTTGCAAGTTTGTAAGGCACAGTGTACTGGTAAATACATCAGGGCAATTGTTTTACAAGATTTCAGGTCAGCTACCTGAAAGGTGAAGAATATATTCGCTAATTCTTCCAAAAGTAAATTTAATAAATGAGAATATGACCACAGGTAGAGGATGACCTACCTTTCAATCCACTTTATTATTTTTTTCATAGACTTCAGATTTCATTGGGGCACAGTGGACGTGCATACCTTGACAAAGATCTTGCAATATGAGCTCTTACCAAAATCTATATCCTAAACAAATTTGAGCTGTTATGCAATATATCTCTATGCAGTAGAGTTTTCAAACACAGAGTGTAAGGAAGATGACAATTTTAGTCCCAGTATTACATTCGTTTCAAATGTAAGTAATGCCAGCTTGTATCTTGCCTTTCTACAAGCTGTTAGTTCCTTCTGTGTACACAAAATAACATTAAAGTAGCTTTGATAGAGGGTTCTAATGATAAAGAAAAATGCAATCTTTAGATTATTACATGACCAAAATTATTTTGATATCATTAGTAGTGACATAGTATTCCAAAAGAAAGCACACCGTAGCGTACTTCAGAAAATAAACTAGGCCTACTTTTTTTTCTTGATTATTTAGGGACTTTATCTCCCATACTTTTGTACATTGACAAAATTTAGTATAAATTTCTTAACTGAAAATTACAATACAGTCAGGTACAGATGCAGAGAGCTTAAAATCTTCCTATTTTAGACTTTCCCACCCCACACCTCATGCTGGAATTACACCTTCAGAAGAATCCAGTCTTGAGAAGGGATTTACTTGTACTTCACAACCTTGAAAACAGAAACATTGTAGACATTTAGTTGTTTCCCTGTAAAAGGGACAAAACTGGCTGCAAACAATAAAATGCTTTGATGAAGCAATAGCTCAGATAAGCAAATTTTATTCTATAGCTGTTCTGTATGCTGAAACCAAGTACTGGGGTATAAAACTGTCGAAGTATCAATGAATACTGAAGTTCAGGGATTTCTGCCAATATCTATCAGCTTAAAATCTGGCCTGAATGCAGTTATAACTTTTTGTCCGTATAATGCCACATTTGGATCATATTATCCTTCAAATAATTTCTGCTTAATTTTTTTCAATCTGCACGCATTTTTTGTCCTACGAAATATACGGTAAACAAAATCGAGGTAAAATTGCTGAAGCCAAATGGGCTGAATATATTTGCCTCATCATAATTTGCATGTTGTTGATGTATGTCCCCAAAATATGCCTACATGTTAACACCAGAAAATTGTAGGTGGAAGGCACTTTTTTTCTCCTTTTTTTAAAGCCTAAATGATGCAGATGTGTTTGATGGGGCAGCATGTGGGATGGTGTTGGAATTGGGACGTGTTGGCCTTGCTCTGGCTCTTCCTGCTTATGGAATCAAAACTTTTGTTTAAGCTGTCACTCTGAAGATGCAGAGGATGTTGCAGACTCTTTATCTTCTCCAATTTCCATAGCAGTAGCACTGTGAAATCCCCCACAAGCCAGAACAACTGTGCTGCTAGAAGCTGCACAAAAAAACCTCTGAGTAAGACTGATCTGTCTTCCATGCAAGTTGAAGGGAAGCTGAATGGCAGCACAGCATGGCAGTGCTCATCTGTAAGTGGCAAAAGAAAGGTGAAGCATGATTAAATAAAATATGTTTAACAACAGACTCGTTCAGCCACCTTTCTACCTCTGCGGGACATCACCATTTTGCAGGCACTGTGGCAGAGATAATAAAATGGTTAATCCATATTGTTTGCCTCTGGTGTCTGAGCGGAGAGGATTTCCTAGAGAACAGTTTTTCACTTTCTTCACTGATCACTTAGCTGAGATCCAGTCTGAACTGACAGCTCTCTTGTAGGCAGAATCATCCCTGGAGGTACAAGCATGACTGTTTCATTTGGCGATGTCCTTCTGGTTGGAGGGTAGGACAAATATTCAGGCTAGCGCTTACATGGCAGAGCTAGGGCCTCCTTGTATAGTAGAGGCCATCCGAGTGCCAGCTTACCCACTTCTGAGTATTTTAATTATATTAAAGCTTTTTCTGAAACAAAACAATCAACCTACTATCTGTATCATTCCCTTTGGCACTGTTCTGGCATTGAGGGTGAGGGACCCTTCCGAGGCAGAGAGATAAATAGTTACTAATTGATTGCTTGTTAGGAAAAGTGTAATTAATCTCATGGGAGGTGGGGGGGAAGAGGTGAAAAAGGCAAGGCAGAGGGATAAACATGAAACACCTTGTATCAGAACTCCTCTGTACTGCTCCTATAATTTGCTACTCCTGCTGTGGTGCAACTGCAGCTAGAAGTTGCTTTTTGATGAGGTAATTGTGTTCAGAGAACACAAAGTCATGAACACACAATTATTTCTTGTGTTTTTATCTTCCTACACCCTTAGAAAAAAGACATCTGTCTTAAATACGCTGTTGTACATTAACTGTGAATTTTGAATGTCCCCGTGGTGCGGCTGCTGCAGACACTGAGTATTCCTGACTACAAGTGAATAAGAAGCATTTCCTCTGGGAGGGTGTGGAGCACCAGTGGGAGATCTTTCCTAGGGAGAAGACTAGAAAGAAGATGAAGATTAAACAATGAGGGCTCAAATTGAGCAGAAGTGACGGGTTCCTCTCACCCTGCACTGGAGCAGCAAAGGATACTCCTAGGCCCATACTGATTGGTCTCTGGCTCTCAAACCCTGGGAGATGCAGCTTTTATGAGGACTTGCAATTATCTTTCGTGGACTGGGCTGAGCATCCAAATACAGGCATCTCAAAGACTTGAATTCATATGTGGTCCTTCCGTTATCAAGTGTGGCTCCAACATTAGTGTTCTCCTTGATAAAAATACTTAATATTTTTGCTTTCCTAGCCACGCTGTGTTAAGCCTTAAAAACCAGTAATACATTTACAAATTTTAGCTGTTTTTAAACCAAAACAGAGTGGTTCTAAATTGTTAATATTATGAATGGTCAAAGTGCATTACCCCAAACCAGTTTTGATTTCTTAGCACTCTAATAAATGACATGATTTTATGAGTATTTAAGTACCATGATTTTAAAACTTTTCTAAAACATATCTTTACTGTTAATGTAAGACAGCTTTTCAAAAGAATATTTGTGACTTTGTGACCAAGTCAAAACCTAGGGTACAGGCAGGGGAGATTACTTATAGAGCAATATTATCTGCAGAAAATATCTGTCTTTGACTGAAACATGTAATCATCAAATAACACTTCTGGGTTATATCTTTTCATCATGCTGTGAAAGTATGTTGCAGGAAGAAATAAATGCAAAAGTAAGCAGGAAGGTAAGAACTCTATATATGCTGGATAGTTTTTCCAGCATTATTCTGATGAGCATGGAGACCATCCTTTGGGATTTTTTCAGGTTCTGCTGCTAAAGAGCTATACAATGGAATTTCACAGTGTAAACTACCTTCATCCCTCAGCCTAGATCAAATAAAAGGTTATGAGATTAATGGTGTCTCTCATATCCCTCCCCATGGAAGAAGGGCTACCTGTGAAGTGAAGTTGCTTCTTCTTGCAAAGGAAAATAGGAAGGGATGTATATCTGCATTTTTTTTCCTAGGGAGAAACAAGATTGTTATTGCAAATTAAGGAATGCGGAGTCTGAAATTATTTAAAAATGGAAAATCTCTTACTTTTCAATATGCTATATGCTATGAAAGTATTTTCTCTGAAAACCGTGCGTGACAGGCAGTATCACTTGCAATGATGGTTTACTTCACTCAGAGGGTGGTAAAGCACTGGTACAGGCTGCCCAGAGAAGTTGTGGATGCTTCATCCCTGGAAGTTTTCAAGGCCAGGGGGAATGGGGCCCTGAGCAACCTGATCTAGTGGGTGACACCCGTACCCATGGCAGAGGGATAACTGGATGATCATTAAGGTGCTGTCTAACCTAAACAATTGTATGATTCTATGATTTAATGAAATGAAAATAATATGGGGCAGAAAAAAATTCACATTCACTCCACACGCTTCTAGGCTATTTCCTAATTTATGTTATCTTTCAGTCTTATGGCAGCTACTTACTTAATCATTATTTATTCTTTCTATTGTGTGTCACAAAAGTTCTAATTTTGTTTTGCAACTATCAATCATATGGACACAGATGTCAATAATTCTTAAGAAATTAAGACTAAAAATATGAACAAAAGCAATGTAGAATAACATTGTTACCACATTTTTGAAGGGATCTCAGGGTTAAGTTAAAAAATAAAAACCAATAAAACATATGATAGTAGCTGACTGAGTTTTGCAGACCAATGAAATTATTAATGCAACGTGTTGGTGCATGAAAAAAACAAAAAGGTGTGACAGATAATTCAGTAACAAACTATGTGTTAATATATACCACAGTATTCATAAATTTTAATAGAACTATTTATCACAGCAAGAACTGTTAAGGAATTCTGTAGGCTTTCTGCCACTATGCTAAGATGAATGATGAATCTGATGCAATGCAGGGTTTCTTAATAATTTATTGGGTCATGAGTTATGGTTTTATTCAATTGAATATTATTAGACGGGTTTGCCCCAGGCAGTGAGCATGGTATATGAAAAAGAAAAATAGATTAAGCAAACACTCGATGAGTTTAATCATTTCAAACAGGGCAGAGGATAAAGGCACTGACAGATTTGTCATTAATTCAGCAGATGTTTTTACCTCCACACAACATAATCACAAGATAGGAGTTGTCAGTGAAGCCCTGAAAGTGTGATGATAATAATGAATAGTCTGCATAATCTATTATTTTCACACAATTGATTTATTTTCTCCATGAAAGACAACAAGGGATGGAATAGGGGGTAGAAGGTCTTTTCAAGAATGGTGGCACAAGAATATTTTTCTTCATCCCAAATCCTTATATCTATTTTTGATTAAATAGTGCCATTCAGCATAATGATAGCTGGTGGTGATTTTTCCTAATAGAAAATGGAATGAACCATCATTGCTGCACTTTTTTCACATTCTAATGATGCCTTCACCACAGAGACTATCCATCAAATTTTTATCAAGAACCATTATCATTGACTTCCCACTCAAAGCCTTATCTGTAAGATGCAACCAAGTCCATTTATCTATAACAAATATTAAGCTTCTTTGAGAACAGAGAAGGGACCTGAACTGTAGTAGAATAAGATGTATGCCTTCTGTGCTGTTCAAATAAGTGTAGGCAGAGGTCAAGGCGGTAAAAGACTGATCTTGAAACCTGCAAACAGTAGATTAATTAATCACTTTATTCATTTGTGTATGACACTTGACTTATCATAGAACTGCTTTTTCAACATTGGGTGAAAGAGCCCTAAGTACGTAATTTTCTGGTTTTCTTGATCATTGCCCCAGTAATAGAAATGCTGAGCATTTTCATCAATTTCATTCGTAGCTATAATTACTCAACACTTAATAATAATTTTTTTAAATATGTATCTGAAACTGGTTTTCCAGAAAGGAGAAAACATGCAGGTCATGAAACAACACTTTGCCTTTCACAGTTCCATAGGAAGGGTTTGAAGAAGCCCAAGTCAATAGTAAATTCTCCTAGGCAATGCTTAGCTACCAAAACTGCAAATTACCCTATCTTTTTTTCTCAGTTTCTTGTGGGAACTTCCAACAGCAGTGCTAATGCATCACTTTCTGCACATCTGACATTTCCTGAATAGTGATTCATTCCATGGCTTTCAACACGGCATCCAGAGCCCCTGAGTAGATCACAGAAATAGAAATTCTGTGGACCGGGATGTAGGAACTGAATCAAATTTATGACAGGGGAAAAAAAGCCAGTTCTTTTCTGTGGCCAGAAAAATATACTTCTTTTTCTATTAAAGAGTTTCATTGATGAAACTCCAATCCTGATTAAGTAATTTTTTCTTAAGCAAAGAGGAGCAGGAGGTTGTTATTAGGTCACCCAGAGTTAACCTTTCTGTATGTTTGATATTCTTCAGATAAGCAGCAGATATGACCATTCCAAAAGATACTTTTTCTATGAGTAATGTTTGTAGCCTATGAGGTAGGAATATTTTTGCTTTCAAATTTTGCTTTGTTGAATGTTTTGTTTTTCTTTTCAGAATGGTCAAATAAATATAAAAATACTAACTAATTTCATCTCCCTCTTTTTTCACAGTAGGTGATAGCTTAGATAGATCTGTGATGTAGTGTTTAAGTCTCTGAGTCGTTAAGCTACAGTCTGCGTGTCTTTCTCAAGTGCTGTAATAAAAATGGCAAGGAATTGTAGACAGAAGATAAGTGAGTCACAGGAAAAGACAATGTCGCCGTGTTATCCGGTCAGAATGGATGTAAGGTTTCCATACTCTGAGCCTCAGAATTGTTGATGAACATTTCAAGAGCAGGTTAGCTGCTTAATGACTCTATAGATCACATCTGCCATTCCACATCAATGGCAGCTGCTGCAAGACTGTCTGACTATTAAGAAAGGAACCATACCTGCCATAATGAGAAAAAAATGTCAGTATTTGCCTGGATTAAAGTAGCTCTGGGGATAGATGTATACTTTTAACTGCTGGAGAATACATCTTAATAACAATGACAATAGTAACAACAACTTATATTAATAGTCATGATTATATATAAATGTTTTATTCGGAATGTAGAACTTTTCTTACTTTCTCTCCTTGTGTTTCCTTTCCTGCTTTTATTTTCCTTTAAAATAGTGTTTCCAGAATAACTCTTTCATATCAATATAAATAGCTTCTCATTTTTTTAAACATTTGATGATATTTTAATTTCATAAGAAACCATGTAAACATTCGTCTTCAATCTGTTACCTTTTTGTGTGAATATGTTATCTTAAATATACTTTTTCTGGCTAAAGGAGGAGGGAGGGGAAAAGTACAAAAATGCCCAGAGCTAGTAAATGGGGGAGTTAGGATAGAATACAATGTGGCGGCTTAAGTTTGCTGCTGCTGTGCATACAATGTAAAATGGTCATTAATGTTATTCAGTAAAGAGACTTGCATAAAATAATTAAATGAACCCTAAGGATACCTGTCAAACTGTCATATACTTACAAGCAAGGAAGTCACCAAGTAAAGCTGTCAGTCAGAGTCTGACATTCTGAAATCCTTCAAAAATTGTTAAGCATTCAAAACTCTGCTAATAATAAACCTGGCAACAGTAAGATAAGCTGGCTTGCCACAGCCTCAGGGTTCTTTTGCAAATGACACTGCGATATGACTCAGTACCCTTGCTTTTGAAAGAATGTAGTTAATTTTTTTTATTTGTTCAAGGAAGAATCAAAGACATGCTTTACTCTTCCCTGCAGCAAGCACGCTTATTTTCCAATTTGTAAATAAAGTGAATATGCACTGCAGTGCATATTGACCAGACTGTGTAAATCAACTTAGGGGACATGTAAGATATGGTAGTTTACAACAGATAAAGATTTATCTGACACTTTTCTTTTTTTTCTCTTTTCTGAACAAATAAATGTATAAACACTAACAGCTATATGAGACAGTTTAGCCATTGATGCTGGAAGCTTAATTTCAGTAAACCAAGTCCTCACTGGAATTAAGGTCACTTGTAGTAATTACTTTAAACAGAGATCTAGTAATGATCAGAAAATGGTCATTGCCTAATCTAGCATATTATCACTGTCATTTCCAAAGTGCCTATTAACAGTAGTGTCTTTGGGCCAACTGTGCAATTTAGGATCATTAAATGCACACAAACCACTTCTTGCTCTTTATTGTTCCACTAAAAAGAGTTCAGATTTTTCTTTCTCTATTTCCACCTTTGCTTTCTTATCTTCTTCCTTTATTTTTCCTTCCTTTTTTCATTTCACTTTCTCTTTTCTTTTTTTCTTGTCTTCTTTTTCCTTTTTTCCTTTTTCCTTCCTTCTTTCCTTTACTCCTTTTTTTCATTCTTTCTTTGCTTCTCTTCCTCTCTATCCGTTTCCTTGTTTATTCTTTATTCTTCTCAATTTTTCTCTCCTTTAATTTTTCCCTTTCCACTTCCTTCTCTTCTTCGTCCCAGCTCTTCTTTTGTCATTTACTAGATATGTTAATTTTGAAGTGCTCTTAAAAGAAGTGTGTTGCAAACTATGCCCTGGTGCAGGAGCTTGTAGAAGACAAAAGTCTAGGGATAACCCATGTCAAGACACTTGGTCTCATCTGACTTTGTAAATCTAAAATGTAAAAGGTGAATGTCTAATTCAGGACCAGTAACCTGACCTCCTTTTGTAGTCACTGAGGGAAAGAAACATCTGTAGAGTTTCAGTCAACTCATCCTAATCAAGTTGTCTGATCTGGGTCAAATACCATCTCTGGAAGATCTCTCTTTCTTTCTGTTGTGTATGAAAAAGACTTGGATAAGCGGTATAGACTCAACTGTCTATAAATAATGCAGACATCTGAAGTTGGGTAATTTTAAACACATCTTTTGTAACTCCTTTGTGTTCAATGGGTTGGGAAATGAATTAAATCCTTGTTCCTTTCTCATCATTAGGCTGATATTTTTTCACTCTGTTTATGGCTAAAACTGCTGAAGTGATTTTCACTTGTCTTAGCTTCTCATCATTTAGAATGCCTTTAACTTCAAGATATCCCTTATGAAAGAAGCGATATAATTTAACCAATCGTTGGCATTTAATGAATAAAGATGTATAGACCTTAACAGTGCCAGATTAGTGGATTTGTTATTTCCTGCAGATAAGTGTTTACATAGTAATTCAAGCATAAGGAACACTTAGAAAATACTGATGGTCCCGATTTTATTAAATACTTTGAGGTAATATTCATAGTCCAAACTTTCTTGTGCCCTTCTTCAAGAAATTCATGATGAAGGGCCCAATTATTAAAGGTTGGTTTGGAAAATTTGGACCTCAGTGATTGCCCAAGATGACAGTAGAACTCTTTCAAAACAAAAGTTAGAGTCCAGATCTCTCAGCTACAGGAAACAGGAATATTGATATGCAGACAGCATAATGCAAAGTATATTTGCTTTCACATCTTGATAAGTGAACCCCCTTAGAGGTGAATGAGTTTTCTATGATATCTGCATAAATATATCATTCTAAATCCACATATATCAGAGTGAAGGGTGGAGACCTCTGTAAAGCAGTTCTATTAAAATATCAGTGCCATGTCAGATAAATAGATTGGTGACTAGTGCATTTAATTCTTGTCTATTACTTTGTAATTCAGTACTTTGGGTCATGAAGGGATGAAAGTTTATCAGCACTAGTAATCAGTGATCCTATCCATGATGTAGTGTTTACTAATTAATTTGAAAACTGATCAAAATTGATCCTCTTATTTTTTGAAAATTAATTGGCTTCTAACATCAATGTTTAACGTGGCACCACTTGAAAATAATAATACGTTCTTTTCTGTAACTTTACATCTCATCTCCAATGAAATTTGACTAGTTTAATATCAGCAATTTTTCAAGGTCAGCTGTTTGCATTCCTTTGCAATTAAAATGTGGGGTTTACTTCATAGTGATCTCCCTAAGGGGTTTTAATGTCTATCATCACTATAAATTTATGTTTCCTAGCCAGTAAACAAGAATTGCATTGTTTTCTGCTGAAATAATCACTTTTGGAGAATGAGATTTCAGTTTGTTTTAATCCTTTTAGCCTGACGCTGTTCTTCCTCAGTCATTATAACTCTAACTTAAGTTTATTTTGAGTAGCACATGTATCTTTCTAGTCCAATCCATTTCCACATCATTTTTCACCAGCAGTCAAGCTTAGCTGGTAGAAAACAATGAAAAAGATGTTGCTTTAAGCGCTGGTGAGTTTCCTATTACATCCCTCATTAAAAGAGAATTAAAAATTGATAACATTGTAGGCATGTGTGATGGTATGTACAAAGCCCTACAAATATAATTTCCAAACACTTGAACTAGCAATTCTTGATTTTCTTAGCTGCCATTGGTTTTCTGTTTTCATGATATGATAGTGCTTGATCTCTGCAGTGGTATGATAGTGCTTGATCTCTTTTTTTTTGTAATTAAATTTGAACTTTAAAGTGGAAGATCTTGGTAAAATCAAAGTATAAACTGGCTCTAAAGAATGGCCATGAAGAAGCAAAATCCTGCCTGAAGAGATGCTGTGCTCTTCTATAACACGATTTATCTGCTTGATAAGTTGTCTTCATGTTTATAACCTGTCTTTTGGTCAAACACCAAAAAAGTTGCAGCACTGAAATGAAAAGCCAACTCCAGCTCTTTTCAAGCTTGGATAATGAATTGTCACTTAGCCCCAAAATTCTGTAACATATGATCATTTTCTTTGTTTAGTTTATGTGTGGTTGTGGCACTGAGCAGCAGTCTAAAATCTATGTCTGTGTTGTACTCTGAGCAGCAGTAAATGTACCTGGAAGGGAGTGGTATGTTATCCCATAGACACCAAAGGGAACCATCTCAACAGCTACAAGACTGGGCTTTAAAATTAAGCTCTAAAGCTGGAGCAGGATTATAAACTCCAGAAAATGTATATAAAACAATAATGTTTATGAATCTTTAGCCTTATTGAGCAAAATCTCCATGAAACAAAAACGTTTTTGAAACAGTCAAAGGAAAGCAGAGCAGTGCTGCCACAGCACTGGATTCAGAGTCTGCTTTAGGGATTTCCTTAAATACTAAAGTTAATGTAATTTCTCAGGCTTTATGAGCAATTACTTTTTCTTTTTTTTTTTTTTTTTT
>VZRV01002108.1:2187534-2242041 GCA_013398115.1 Falcunculus frontatus
TTTTTTTTTTTTTTTTTTTTTTGCCACGGGCAATTCAATATTTTTGAGAGCATGTTTATTTTTCACAGGTAAAGACAGCACATTAAGTATTTAGATCAAAATAATTGCTTAGTCTCTACTCATTCAGACTAAAGCCAGCAGTAATAAAAGACATTAAGAGAGAATATGCTTTGGGTTTCTTTCATTAAAATTTCCATTAAAATCTGCTTCTCTCTTCTTTTTCCCTGTTATCACAATTCCTTGCATATGTATTTATCTTTGCTTCACTTTGCATTTTTTATATGTTTCTTCCAGCAGACTCCCTCCACATGCCCTCACCCCTCTCCACCTCATCTTTCTTTCTCTCCCACTGTCTCCATCTTTTTTGGGACTTTTTTTACATATAGTAAATGAGTTCATTTTCTCCTAGTCTGAACCCAGCTAAAACCTTTGCATGTCACAGAGTAGAATGCAGCCTACTGCACTGAGAGAATGATGAACTAAAATCTTTGAAGGTAGGAGAGCAAAAGAAGCTTTTATATCATTATTTAGGAAGCTACATAAGTGACTTCATTTCAGAAGATTCTGCATGACCACAACAGGCTTTCAGCTCTGTGCCTCTATGCTCAGTTTGCTAGAAAATTGAGGCATTCTTTTTGAAGCCATTTATTTATTTATTTTTATGTCACGTTTGGTTATAACATCTAAAATATTATAATCATTCTTCATTTTCTCTCTTTTTTGGAAATATAATTGCTGCTTTGACAAAGCAAATAAAAAAGTACTTTGAACTTACATGTTACTTTCAAGTTCTAAACTCAAAGTTGTTTCAGGGCGATTAATTGTTTTAGCAACGTTCATTCTTGAAGGATTCAAAGAATTGTGCAGCGATATATGCTTCATCATTCTTTCAAGTAAAAAACTTGGAGTTTAATAAGATCTGGAACTAAAGTGATGACACTTTCAACCCTCTCTTATAATAATCACTCCTTTGAAATTTATACCGTTGTAGTCTCTCAGGATTTCTGAGAATTTTTCCTTGGAGGTCATAAAAAAACCAGGGTTGCTATTTAGATAAGATAATTCTATAAGAGGTCTGTGGGAAGACAGAAAGAGGTGGATGACTTCCGTCCCCATGTACATATTAGCCAGCAGAAATTATGTCCATAGCGGGAAAATAAAACTGCACTCTTTCAAAAATAGATGTCCTTTGAGCGAACTAGAGAAATGTGGTTTTCTTTCATTGATGACAAACTCATGAGGGACCTGTGACAGAAATGTAAAAATACTGAATCAAACTTTTGAGCAAACAGCAGAAACCTTTCATAAAGCACTGGGTCTGTCATAAAATCCTAGTATTACCTATAGGAAACATGACTCCTGTGTTTTTGTACTCCTACATTTGAATCTATGCATTACTGCCTCAAAACATTTTTTGCTAAGGAAACAGGGGGCATCCAGTACGTCACAGAAAAAGAGAGATCAGAGGCAAGATTTTGATATCCCAAGAACCATCCCTTGCAGTCAGTCCATCCACCATTCCATACATAAACTCCCATTATCTTTATATGCATGATAAAAATCCCCTCTGACAATGCAGAAATTTAATCAAATCAAATCTAATGAGATAAAAAATAGTTCTTTATTTTCACAGAAGCTTCCAAAGATTACCTTCTGGGCTGTGTGTAATAAATGCCTGAGAGAAGCAGAAGCTGACAGTTACAAAGTGCCCTTAATTTAATCTCTTCATCTCATACGTACAAGTAAATTGTAATGCCTGTATATGTAAAAAATATCTCTTCATTTTGGAGCTATTTGCACTTTCCATACAGCAGACAATAACAAATTGCATAACAAATTTAATAAATAAATAACAAAAGCATACCAAATAAAATTAATCACTTTAACAAGCAAAAAAATATGATTTGAAAGTAATTTGGTCATAAGAATTAATGAAGTAGTTTAAGTAATGAAAAGAGCGGAAAAGGAAGACTAAAGTAAAACAAATCAGCAAATTGTGATGCAAAGCATGGGAAATTTACCTGTAGCTTTTTAGTAGCCCACAGTAATATAGCATTCAAAGTGCAAACAATCTTTCTGCAATAAAAATAAATAGAGAGGGCAAGAGGAGAAGGCTATGTTTGAGGTTTTTTTGTTTTGCTTGCTTTTGTTTCTTTTCACATAAGTCTATGATCTCTTATGGTCTGTAAAATCTTCCAAAAATCATTTCATTTCCCATGAAGAGAATAATTTTTCTCTCCATTTGTTATGAAGGTATATTTACAGAGGAGACATATCTTAAATGAATGCTAAAGATGGAAGGAGAAAATATAGTTCTCAAAATATTTAGTTTAAAAGTAGTTAAATTGGTCTTTGATTAGGAGAAAGCTGAACAGACATTACTGATTTTAGCAGTACCTTACAGAACCAAGATTAAGAGGGAAAAAAAACCAAAAAAGAAACCAAAACAACTAAAAAGCCCAAATCATCATGTTCCCTGTCAGAAATGTCCCTAGGGAGTCTGAACTGCAATTTCTGCAAACCTGAAAAAGGACTTATGTTTACTGTGAAACTTTCATTGCAGACAGTAACCTTTACACCTTTGAGGATGTCTGTCTTGAGACACCTTAAATTTATACATTGCCTAATAACTATTTAAAGATATTTGGACAAGAAATAATGACTTTTACCAACTTTGGAGAAGTGAAAATTGTCTGAAAAGTCAAATTTACATAATGGGCTAAAATAATCCTGATTGTAAAATTTATTAGTACTGAACTGCAACAAAGCTTGTCCAGAAGAAAGGTAATTCTTGGTACAAAGGACTTTCTGAAAATGGAAAAAGAACAGAACAGCTAATTTTAACTCATACAGTGTCTACTCAATGAAAAAACAATTCTGGAACAACATGATTGATGGTATGTACTAGGAAATAAACACGGAAATTGGTAATTATTTTAATTCATACCAGAAGAGTTAAATAGAAATTCTAACAGAGCGCTTTTTTTTTTTTTTAGCACTTTTAATGCATGTCTCAAAGACAAAAAATTGGCAAATATATTCCTTTGATGAGCTGAAGAGGAAAAAAAATAATTTTGGAAGCAGCCTTTTATTCAAGGCAATCAATGGATATAAACTAGAGAAGTCAAGAACGTTAGGAGGACATTTCTCTTATATAACTGCAATTTGGAGATAAACACAAGTTTTTACCACAAAAGATATTCTCATTTAAAGCAGTCAAATGAACAATTCAAAAGGCAAAATGTCCCTCTGCTGAAAGGTATCAAACCTAAAAGTATTCAAAAGCTAAGTCTTATAAAATTGAGGAAAGAATTAAAAAAATGCTTACCTAAACAATAAAGTCTCAACTTTGTTTACATAAATTTAAATATACAGTGGACTTAAACCGAGTTTATATGACACTCTCAAAAAGATAGGATGAGAGGTAATAAAAAGAGTCAGAAATACTCAGTTACTATCTCACTGTTGTTGGGGAGGATGAAACAGGAAAGCCTTGTGAATATGGTTAAGTTTGGAGAATATGAAACCTATAAGTGAAATAGAATTAAGGGCAGAGTTCGATATCTGAAATGCCAAACCCCAGTTACTGAACAACTGGAAAACAATGGTATGGCTGCTGAAGGTAACCCCCTTCTTGATTGAACAATACCCTCTGCTTGCAGACAGGTCCAAGGGTCAGAGCAGACCCTGCCAACCTGGCAGGGGATCCAGAAAGCAGTTTTTAGAGTTTGAAATACAAGACAGTATGGTAATGTAAGGATTCTCATAGGCTGTATGTAAATGCTATAGGACTCTGTATCTTGTACTAGATTGGTCAAGTAGACTAGAATATTCAGTAGAAAGAGAGATAAAAGGATCAGGAAGTTCCGGTCCGGCCTCTCTTTGTCTTCTCTTCTCTACCAGCGCCTCTTCACTTGCTCCTCTTGGCCACCTCTTCTTCTTATCAGCTCTCTACCTCGGCCCTGCCCAGAGCTGCGGCTGGCAGCTCTCTGTAGGGCCTCTTCACCCATGCCCTAGCAATAAATCGCTTGCTTTAAGACAACTTTTGACTCCAGAGATTTCTCATCATTTGTCCTGACCGTCCGAACCACGTGTTCTACACACTGTCATCTCCCTTTATACGATATATGGGAGAATTAGGCACCTTTATTTAGACCAAATCCTAAACCCTGTGAATTCAATAAAACCAGTGCTCATCTGGTGATCTCTAATATTGACCTTTAAAGTTACCTGTCTCTCCAAGAGACTTGTTGCTTTCCTCCTGTCAAGATTGCAAGTCTTTCAATTATTTACCTATGATTGGGTGTCTGCTCTAAAATTTCAGACCAGACCTATCCTGTCTTTTCCAGTGGATAGTCTGCCCAGCTACCTCTGAGGTTGCTCAAGCTTAGCAGGTAGGTTTTAGCGTTACCTCACAAAATACCTCATGTCCAAAGCAGGAAAGAACATGCTTTGCTCTTTTTCTGCCAGAAAGTAAGTCTGAACTGAAAAAGTGATTCAGTTCATACTGAAATAGAATGAATTCTGAAGATGAAGGAATATGGTATTTTTTCTGGGATGGATGACATTCCGACTGAAATTGTAAATTTCTTTGTTTGTTACTTGATACGTTTGTTTTAAAGCAGGTGTTATAATTAAATTATGTATTCTTAGTTCTTCAGCTTGAAGTCAAAGCTGAGATGAAGAACTGTTCCAGTTTCATCCGATAAGAACTGAAAGGTCTTTCTCAGAGATATGTAAAACTTTTAGGTCCTTGTATACAATCTAACTTATTATTTTAAAAATACAATGGTTGCAATCCATTCACTAGTCCTGCAGTGAGGAAAAACATATTAATAGAACATTTTGTGTAACCTACTGAAGCATTCAGTTCTTTTGTATTCAAATGTGATTTCCACAAAACTCAGAAGAAAGTAAAAAAAAATTTTGATCACAAAACTTAACACTTTGCCAATTCTAGAGACAACAGAATGTCAACCAAACAACGTGGAACAAAAAACCACTTCAACACCACAGTATGATACAGTTCAATAAAAGTGCTGAATTTTTAAAACCAGCTTTCATAGAATACTTGATTATTTAATTAGCATACTGGTGCATAGGCTTGCATTCTCCAGAAGCTTTATCTACATGCTTAAGAAACTGACTGTTACTACCTGCCATCTCTTCTATAAAAACAATTGAACATATGTGCACTATTCTAAAATATCTGCTAGCAGAATGCTAAAGACATTTGGCTCAACTCGAAACTTCGAGCAGAAGAAAAATAATTACATCTATTTAAACAATAAACACATTTGCAAGAATAACAGGAAAGTTTCACACGTTTCTGGTTACAGATGGGTTAGATCACACATACCTTCTGCTCTTTCATATCCATAGGGAACAAAAGGCTATGTACTTTCTCTGATCCTCTACATTTATTGCAAACTAAGTTAGTTAGAGAGACAAAAGTCTCAGCCTCTTAGAGAAAAAGAAGCTGGGGAAAGAGCAAGTAGCTCCATGAATCATTAAAAATAGTAAATAAGTTAGCATTAGGGATTACTTCTAAGTTCTGGAATCTGGATAAAATTCTGTTTTGAGCAGCAATTCTTTACAAAAATGGATCATAGAAACACAGATTCATAGAATGGTTTGGGTTGGAAGGTACGTTGAAGATCATTTATTTCCCACCCCTGGGCTGTGGGCAGGGACACTTTCAACTAGACCAGGTGGTACCAGGGTGGTTGACGTTCTCCAAGAAGACCAGGGTTTTTGAATGTGGCTGCTCTTATCTGTCTGTAGAAAGTCTCATTAGCTCGGTCTGGTGGCATGTAGCAGACCTCCACTATAGTGTCACCTGTCCCTGCCCTCCCTATAACCCTGACCCATAAGCCCTTGATCAGCTCCTCATGTATCTCCAGGTGAAGTTCCATGCACTCCAGCTGGTCATTGACGTAGAGGGCAACACTGCCTCCTCATTTTCCCTGCCTGTCCTTCCTAAAGAGTCTGTATTCTTCCATGCCAACACCACAGTCACAGGAGCCATCCCACCAGGTCTTCCTGATACCCATAAGATTACAGTCCTGCAGGTGTACGTACATCTCTAACTCCTCTTGTTTATTCCCCTTGCTGGGTGTATTTGCATAGAGGCATTTAATTTGGGCCCCTAATGAAACCGAATTACTGGCCTGAGTGGATGTAATTCCTTTGCGCTGCTCTTCAAGTGCTCTCCTGCTGACCTGGGATCCATCTCCAGGCTCTGGACATCTCTCACTGGTATTGGCACTCAATAGGATTGACTTCTAGGAGTAGGAAGGACTGAGGTTCCCCTCCCCTGATGACTTTAGTTTAAAGGTCTCTTCATCAGTTTGGCAAGCCCATGACTGGAGATGCTTTTGCCGTTCTTGGACAGACAGACCCCATCTGGCCCAACTAGAGAAGGTTTCTCAAAGGGAGTCCCCTGGTCTAAGTAGCCAAAAATTGTCTGTGGCACCAGTCCTGTAACCACTTATTGATTCACCAAATTCAACTGGCCTTTTCAAACCCCTTCCTTTTGACCAGGAACACTGATGAAAATCTACTTGCTCTCCAGAGTCCCTTATGCTCTCAGATGTGAGTTCTGTATTTTTACCTTTGACATTCAAACCAGCCATACTGACATTAATTCCATCAGATTTTTAATAAGAAAAGCACTGAGATTCCTCCAGTGTGAGGAGGGAATGGAATGACAGAAACAGTTCTATGAAATACTCTCATCCTTGTCTGGTGAGCCTGTCAATGGTATGACAATCAGAATGTACTATACTTAAATTGGCAGAGCTATGAAGAGGCATATTATCTGATTGAATATGACCTTATCAAGCAATGAATCAAATGTAATGTCTGTTAAATCTGTGTCTCAGTAGGTTTTAAACTTCATTCAGAAATACAGTAATGAGCATAACACAAGCACTCTTATGGAATTAAGAGCTTGCAAATTGAGAAGAAACCTCAGTCTTTTATCTCCTGTGTACTGACTCTGGTTTATAGATTCTCTCTCAAGCATTAAATGAAAGATACATATTAAGGTTAATTTAAGTAACCATTGTAACTGACAGAAGTTGATATTTATACCATATTTAAAGCAAATAGCTTTCTTCTTACTGAATACATTCATCATCTTTATTAGAATACATTTTTATTAATCTTAATTAAAATATTCTAATAAAGAAAAATAAGCAATAGAAGCCAGACATCTGGCAATCCAGTATTTCTGAAAAGAAATGAAATGAAATTATGACAAAAAGGAAGAGAGAGCTGATTTCAATGCTTTATAAATTTTTTAGATTTCTTTCCTTTAACACTCTGATCAGAGATAAATCTTATAGAAGATAACTGCTTATATAACAACAGTATCTGTGCATGCAAACAATGTTTGTAGAAGCCAAGTCTTGTCTACTTTTTAAATTTAAATATCTAAATTATATGCTAAAGATATACAATAAGTCCTTTTATAAAAACTATAATTTTAGAAAGAAAGTAGGATAAGCGCATTCAGCCTACTTAGACACTTAAATGTGCCAGACAGATATATTTGTCCATTTCTTTCTGTACTTTTTTTTTTTTTTTTGCTAATAAGTTTTAAGTAAATTCAGGAGAAATGTTCTACTTTTCTTACAGTTCAGAGGCAGAGGCTTTGGTGCTGGCTTTTGGTGGGTTTGTTGAAAGGGGTTGGGTTTATGCAGTAATTACACTTCTTTGTAGGTAAGATTGGTTACAAAATAGTATAGATTTTCTTTATATTTTTTTAAATACCAAAAGAGAAGAAGAAAGAAGGAGAGCTGTATGGTGGAACATGCACTTTTGTGTTTTACTGTCATAAAAACTTTTATGGCTCAGGTCCTTAAACTCAGTCTTTCAAAACAAATATAAATAAACATTGATATGCTTATAATTTTCAAATAGACAAGGTTATGTTAGTGGTTCATTAATTTTTGTTCTTGCTGCTGCTATGCTTGTTTGCCTTTTACCATTTGTTATAATGGGAGTATTAAAAACTCTATAGCTCTGACAGAATCATTCTATTATAAGTTCCATTATGAGGTACATGAAATTGTAGTTCTTATATTCTTCAGGGTATATTAAGATAAGTGTTACAAGGACTTTTCACAAGCATGTAGAATTAATATAGATGTCACTTTGTATCACTTTATTAATTACTCAATGACTCTAACCTCTGTTTTAAGTGAGTTTTGGTTTTTGTTTTAATAGACACCAGATTAACTTGGAGGTTGATAGGTAAGATTTACAGCTTCCACAAACCTCACTTCTTAACTTGAACAAGGAATTTAGAGAGTGTTCTCACAGTCTACACCAACAAAACCTGTAGTTCAGTGCAGAAAACACTGAAAAAGACAGTGCAAAACAGTTAAAAAGAGAGGTTAATGGACTACTCATTTTTTTTTGCTCTTCAGTATCCAATGTATAAAGACTTTAATGGGAGAAAAAGGCTTGGAGTTTTAAAAGACAAAATATAACTACACTGGAATTCGTCAAATTTTCAACATTTGCTCCCTGGATCCTGATTAAGGGGTCAATAATAATTCCTTACCCATCCAGGATATTCTGACGTCACCTTCCTGAATGCCCAATGAGACCAATAGAATTAATTAGAAAATAAAGAGATTGATTGGATTTCCAACAAAAATGACCAGACTGTATAAAAATAATATCCTTTGAAAAGTAGAAGTCAATGTTTTCAATGTTTATAAAATCTGTTTCTTTTCAAATTAAGCTTTTATTTTTTTTTTTTGGCCAGTGATTCAGTACTAAAAAGGACACAATAAAAATGCAAATTCAACCAAAATCACACTTTCTGTAGATTATATATTTTAAAATTATAAACAGAACACATATGGTAACTACAAACGCCACAATTTTTATTTTTCTTCTTTCACAGTTCTTTTCACTTTAAAAACTCAGCTAGGCAGCAAGAAAATTGGTCTTTAAGTTGTGAAGTTGAAAAGTCCAATCAAAATCCAAAGCAGACAGAAAGTTTTTTATTACCAGAAGAGGAATTGAACATAAAAAACTCACTACATGTATCTTTACTTTGCCTTTAAAGTCCTCCTAATAAAGGTAAATGGATGAGAGGTTGCACATAGCACTAGAAATGCCACGATAAAGAACTTCCCAGAAATTTCCATTGAATGACCTGCACTGAAACAAGGAGAAGTGAAATTACCCCCAAAACGCAATACCTGAAATCACAAGCTGATTAACTCTTCTAAGCTTTTAGTTGCAGTGAGGAAGCAGTGGAGTTTGAAGTTGAGGAAAGATTTCTCTGAAGAGCAATGACATGCTGCGGGGCAGGATGAGGATTCAAGTATTTAAAAATATCAGACTGGCTAACACGTTGAGTAGGCAGCTTGTTGGGCCACAGAGAGTACAAATCACATATGAAACTCATTTATTTAGATCTTCATTCAATTTCTAGTGAATCATAACAATAAATTCTCCTAAAATTAAATTAAACTTTCAATAATTTTTGTGGTTTTGTTTGTACTTTGCACATCTGCTATCTGCTCCTGCTAATCATCACACAGAGTAATAGATTACCTTCCATGGCTTGCATTCTATCATTATGCATCCAGAATTTCTCAGGCAGGACTGCTCAAAGCAGAGTAGCAAAGGTACACAGTACACACTCAGGACCTTTGAGACAGAAGTGATAATTGTTAAACCTTGGTAATCCTACAGCTGTAACAATCCAGAGCTGTTTTACGAGTGAGCAATGGAACAGAAGCTCTTTGGAGGGGATGTACATATCCGACATAAATAAGAGACAGAGCAAAATAGATAATATTCCTCCTGTGCATTTTGTATTAAAGAAGCAAAGGGACCAGTGTTCTGATATCAGCTTCTATGCATATCCAGGAGGATTACACCTACCTGTCTTCTGGGTAGACCACAAACCAATCACAGATTTTACAAAGATCAATTGAGATCAACAACAGGCAGCTCAGAATTTACTATGTAAAGTCCAGGATTTCACTGTGATTTTTTGCCCTGGCTACTGGAAGTCATTGCAGTTTATCTACTGCTTATGAAATACTGCTTTGTGTCTAGTGCTCCTTTGAAAGCTAAAATCTGAAAGTGATATGATGGCAGAGGGAGATAAAAAGTGGGAGATGTACTAAAGGAACACATTTTCAGGAAGTAAATGGATTCAAAAGGGATTCATGTTATATTCAGATGCCAAACAAAGGTGCCAAAATGCTGAGCATTTTGCACAGTCCCTGGAGAGAAAAAGTAGATAAGGGTCCAAGCTAGAAACACTACTTAATCTGAGTACAATTACTTAATGTAGACACAAACCCAGTTTTCCTAGAGTAACCCTCTCCTCCGAATCATTGGAACAAAGTCATAAAAATAGATTGTTTTTCTTACTGCTCTGATATGAGGAGGGGGGTTTTTTTTGTGGGTTTTTTTTTTTTTTCATGTGCAGTTATGGAAAAAGCAGGTGCAATTCATTGTGGAGACTTAGAAAACTGAAGGTCTTGCTTCACAGAGTAGGGCAGCCAGACTGTACTTTAATATGTCTAATTATCTTTTATGTGTTGTTTTTTTTCTCTTTCCGGTCTTCATTAGGACTAGGTTAACTAAGATTTGTAAGGGTACCATAAAGTACAGACTTGTGAAAACATACTTTTGTATGAGTTAGTCAAATACTAGCTGACTAGTTTTTCAGTTAGGGAAGAATGTTTTCATCCTTAGGGAAAAAACCAAAAAAAAGGGTATCTCTATATAAAGAGAATTTATGGTATGCGTATCAATAAATATAATTTTTATGGAAATTGACACAACAGTAATGGGAGTCAAGCAGATGGAGAAAATTTTTCTTGGGCTGTGTGTGAAATCCACTATAACGTCTAAATAAAACACCACATTATGTTTAAAGTGAAGTAATGAAGTCTGTTTAAAGTTATTATAGAGGACCACTTTTTCCTGTGCCTACATCAACCACATTCAGAAACATTGTTAATACAGTGGTTTTGAGCACTGTATTAACAGTGTTAAAATAATACAGTGTTAAAAATCAGTTTATCCATTATTAACAAGTCAAAGGATTTACCTGCAGATTTCTCATAAAGCCTTGTTGTATGAAACAGCATTACAAGAAGCAACAGGAATCCTGACAAACTTCAGCTGATTTGCTGATAGTGTTCGTTCTGTTGTTTCTGTAATGTAGTGTGCTGTCAATGGTGTGAATCAATACCTGGAAGTGGCTGAACCTCTCAGTGTGTTCTATGTAGCAGCTGGCTGAATGCTTACTGCAGAAGTTTGTGGTGGTGCAGCTTTAGAAGGTATTTTCATTAATTGAAGCTGAAAAAAAAAAAACAAACATACTTAATTAAAAATTTGTTGAGTACTTTCTGTAAATGAATTAAAAAAAAAAACAAAACCAAAAAGCAAAACAAACAAAAAACCACCAAAAAAAAACCCAACAAAAGAAAAAACACCCAAAGCTCTCACATGGTGAACTGATTGTAACTAGCAGCTGAGCCTACCCAACTGCTGGGTCATTCCCTCTTCAGTGAGGTGAGAGAGAGAGTCCGAAGAGCAAAATCCCAAAACTCATGGGTTGATATAAAGGCAGTTTAATAGGTAAAGTAAAAATTTCGTAAACAAGAAAAACAAAGCAAGGAATTAATTCATTTTTTCTTATTGGCAGGCAGATATCAGCACTTCCAGGAAAGCATCATATTTAATGATTACTTGAGAAGACAAACACCACAGCCATGAACATCCCTCCTTTCTGCTCCTTTTCCTCAGCTTTTACTGTTGAGCACATCATGGAGTAAGGCATGTCCTGTTGGTCATCTCGTATCAGCTGCCCTGGCCAGGTCCCCTCCCAGATTCTTGTGTGCCTGAAGCCTGCTCACTGGGCTGATTGAATCAGATATTGGGACACTTATAGAACTGTACAATGGTTTGGGTTGGAAAAGACCTTGAGTATTATCTCGTTTAAACACCCCTGCTGTGGGCAGGGACACCTTCTATTAGACCAGATCACTCAAAACCTCATCCAGCCTGGTCTTAAAAAGTTCCAGGGATGGGTATCCACTGTTTCCCTGGGCAACCCATTCCAGTGCCTCATCATCCTCATAATAAAGACTTTTTTCCTAATATCTAATCTAAACCCAATCTCTTTCAATTTAAACCCATTACCCCTTGTCCTGTCACTACACACCATTGCAAATAGTCTTGCCTCATCTTTCCTGTAAATTCCCTTCAGGTATTGGAAGGACAACCAAGTGGAGGGGAAAACAGATTGCTTCTAAAGCAAGGAACCTCAAATTTGAGCTCAGTAGGGGTGGTAAAATAACAGTCACATTCCCTTTGTAATTTTCATCACAATGGATATAACTGAGTGCTGCCAACACTAACCACAATGCCACCGGTGCTTCGTGATACTGTGACATTCTTTTGGCAGACTCCTCTACAGAAAACATCCCAAAGAGCATCTTTGAATCATGCCTATTTGATGCACGCTGAAATAATCAACATCTCCCCTTTGGGAATTGTTTAAAGGTTGTGTATCCATCAAGTGCAAATCTGCCATCTAAAATGAAAAAGATTGTTAAAAAAATCTGTGTGGAACTGGATAACAGACCTAAACTAGAAGAAACTTGGGTTTTTTAAAGATGAATAGTAAATTACAAAATTAAAACAATATGTTTCCTTTCCACCGATGATGAAGTGGGAAATGGGGAGGGGTATGATTTACTGCCTACTTCAAAAATTGCCTCTGTAAAAATCCTTGCATACAATACAGCACAAACTTGTGATTTTATGAATCATTTCTCAACGTATGTAGAACAGGCTGAGAGAATGATAAATTAATGAGTAACAGCTCCATTTCTAGAGTCAGATCTTTGGCTGTGTGTTTGGTGATGTTCAGACAGCAGCAACAGTTATATTTGGCTTTCTACATCTAAGTCCATGATCAGTTCTAAGATTTGCTGTAATTCCTGTCTACTATCTGCATTACAGAACAGATTCATAAATTACCATACTTTGTTGTCTTAAAGCTGTAAGATTTACATATATACGAGAAATATAAATTTTATTAGGTGCACATCCTAAATCTTTTTCTGAAGAAGAGAATTCCTTCATGGATCAGGCCTGAAGTACCACAACAGGGCCTTTATTAATGGCTTGGTTCATTACAGTTCATAAATCATCAGTGACTTCAATGTGTCTGACTAGTGCAATAGTGTAATGGAGCTTTTCTAATTTAACTGAAGTATCTGACCTATACGTATTCCAGAGCCCTCTGCTCAAGAGACTACCCAGTCAAATAAAACTGCTTTAAGACGTGCTGTGTGTTTTAGTCCAAAGAAATTAATGGGATCACTTGGAGCTGAAGTATCTGAAAGGCAATGAAACTATATTTTTCAAGTCCTTATCTCAAATGATAGGTTTATGATTCCACTATCCTGTAGAAGCATCAGGGGCAGCAAAGACAGACCCATCCAACTGAAACCATGAGCTGATCTGACTTTCCAATGACTGACTGTGTGCACAGTCAAAGCAGTGATGACACAAAGCCAGTCGCCTAACAATCCCGTTGTGGCTTCAGAGCATTGTGCAAATATTTAGGAAAAAAATGACAAAATCATATTAAGGATGATAAATATGCTTTCATTCCACTTCACAGTTGATAAATTATTAACAGCTTAACTTTTCCAGATGATGTGCCTATGCAAGGGAAGCTTCACTAATTTTCGAGACTCTGTGGACTCACTTCCTGGCAGCGGCCTCCAGTTACTTTCCCCTGGTACCTGAGAACCATAACTCAACAGGATAACTGTCATGGCAGAGGACTAAAGGACACATTAAAATATGTCATTAATTAATGAGTCCATGAGTAGCACAGTAAAAGCACTATGTACGGTGACTGGAGGAAGAATTTATCTTTTTCTTGATGGAGCTTTTGCTCAATGAAGTTACAAGGGAATTAAATATTCAGGCCAACCATACTCCTTCATAGACCCTAAAGAGCATTATCTATGCCAAATACATAACTTATTAGGTCAGAGCAAATGGTTTACTCATGTGACCAGAATATTCTGCTAATCTCTTCAATAGCAATTGCCTATTTGAAACCGAGAATGTTTTTATTAGCCAGCAAAATATTAATCATAGTAGAAGGTGTTCACAAAGCAATAAATATGCTGGAGGTTAAGTATAAAATATTTCTACGTCAATTTCTTTTGGATATAAAATTCTTCATTTCAATTATCAAATAACACTGCTGTTGGTGAATGCAATGATATGGTTTTACGTACAATATTTCAAATTCTATTTGGCCTTTGGAAGAAATTGATTTCACATTAAAAATCAAGCTGTTATGTCCGATTATGTGGAGAAAGACAGCTGGGTGCCTATAAGGTGCTAAATACAGTCAAGTCTCCTAACTGATCTTCAGCAGCCCACCTTTTAAATAGAGCAATAGACTAGATTGAGACATAAAGAATATTGATAAATAGCAGCTTTGGAGAAAAAGGCTAACTGTTTGCAATTTATTCTTTGCAACCACTTGAGAATATAGCTGCCCAAAATCAAGTTTAGTAACACCCTATGTGAGAATAAATAATCTACCTCATGATAGATAAATGAGATAAGCATGATTTCTAGTCAACAAGGGGGGTACCCCTCAAGAAAACAAGCATTTGCCAGTGCAATCAGTGCAGGCAGCATGTCACGTCTATCAATACTTAGGGAACTAATGTTACAAAAAAGCGAAATTAATATGTAAAATTTTGAGAGATGGCAAGGAAATTACTGGCAGTGCAGCCTTAATCAGAAAGGATTATATGTATCACAGAGAAAGACTTTCTTTTAGATGTGTTTAACTTCTGTGTTCCACCACTTCTTTTTTTTCCTATCACTTCTGCCTGTAACGACAAGACAATCTCATGTTCTATAAGTGCATTTATTGATGCGCTTTACTGCTTTATGGAAATCTGAATATGGAGATGTTAACAAGAAAAATGCGGCAATGTAAATTTGTTGCTCTAAATTGCATGTAAATCATGAAACACTAAGTATTTCTCACAAATATCATTAATAAGTTACTCTTTTTCTGCACCTTTATCATAATCTATACTTACAAAACCCTATTGTTTAATTATATAATCTGAAAAGAGTGATAGAAAGTTAAAAATCTTTAATCAAGAAAAAAAAGGAAAAAATAAAATTACCGAAATAGTTTGTGGTTTGACCAGCATCAGATCTTAAAGGTTCTTTTTTCTGTGGAGATGAAAAAGAAACTATAAGTCTAAACTTTACCAATTGCAGCTCCTATTTGAATAAAGAATGCATTAAAACCCAAATATGTTTATTTTATTTATGGATATCTTTTCTGAAATTACAGTGCTTGCTCATGTAATATCATGTCTACCTCTTCAGAAAAGGAATTCTATGTGTTTTGAAGAAGTTATTTCTCAAGTTAATCAAAACCAATGACTTTATTAAAAGCATACTACTGGCATGTGAGGATATATTTGTTAAATTGCTGTTACCAGCAAAAAAAAAAGTTGTGTTCAACCATGATTTTTTGACAATTGGATAACTTGGATAATATTGGATAATATTATATTGGATAATATAATAAAGAAGACGTCCAATCAGTAAAAAGACTGATATTCCCTGCCACTGAGACTTCCCCTAATTAAAGTCATGATAATTTGTTTTTGACTACATTTATATAAGTGAAACAAAACCATCAGTTTTCAATTAATATCTGAATGTAGACTTAAATTACCAGTGAACACAAAATACCAAAAATATGAAAAGCCACTCAGAGTAGTTAAAACTTTTATTTTTTCTAATGCAAACACATACCGAAAAAACCCAGATATGAATAGGATGATGAACGTGACTATAATTACCTTCTATGATAATGGTTAGAACATGAATACAATATAAAATTTTAAGCAGATGCTGAACCACTTGTTGGTCTAAAAGATAACAATTGAAATTGTAAACACAGACGTGTTGTCGATTTGTATTTCCTTGCATACTTCTAGGCTATGGAGCATAATAGCACTTGTTAAAAAAGAGACACTACAAGAAAACATAGTCACTCTTACCCATCCATTCTGGAACTTACATCATTTCAGCACAGAAAAAATTTGAAAGAAATTTTGGTACAGTATCAGTCAAAATAGTTGGAGAAAAGAACTTGTAAATATTTTAATCATTAAAGAAATACCTTGTAACAGTAGAATGCAGAACTTGGCTGATTATGTTCTCCTTTTCTCTTCCTATGACACATTATAATTGAAGCTTTGGGGGGTTATTAAAAATTTAATGTTCATTATGATTTACCAGGAAACATTTTGCAGTCTGCATTATGTAATATAGATGTTCTGTAGATTTTTTGAAAGTACATGTAAACAGCAAAGTTTATGGCCGTTGAGAGGAGCTGTTCCTTTTCCCTTCTACGTTTCTAAATAGACAAGCTTGCATGCAAGAGTTAGAAATCTCATATCCAATTATGCTAGGACTCACTTTCATAGAAATATTTCAGCTGTCTCATCTCTACATCCTTGATGCAGTCGCTTATCAAGTCATGAACACAAAATATATTTTTTAAATGGTCAAAGATATAAAATAGACTGTAGTCTGATTAATTAAGTGAAAAATACTAGTGCCACGCTGTGGAAAGATGGCTGGGTGTAAAACTAGAGGAAACTGAGAAGTTATATTCACATCCTAACAGAAGTTGTAATGGTACGGAAAGTATAGGGTAAAACACAGCTGATACTCACTGGATGGAATGTGGCTGGCATGTTCAAAACCTATTCCACAATAGTTCCCCATACACACAATCCGCAACCATGACACTTGCACTCAAGCTCCACCTAAACAGAAAACAATAGTTTAAAAGTAAGTTGAGAATAGGGAAAAGTTAGGGAAGACTCCATTCTAGCTACTGGGATCAGTAGATGGGCTGACTCTGTCTTCTCCCCCATAGGGACGCCTATTGGGTAAGAACCACACTCTCTGTGCACTGAATACTTTTATTATGGATTAAAGCTTGTCTGTGTATTGCTTTGAATACATTTTTGCAGTCAGATATTATCACCAAAAATCCTCTAACCTCAACCTGTCACAGTTTTATATTAATAAAGAGTTTTATTCCATAAACTCTTGGTGTGAGTCCTTCACGGGCATTGGCATTCTTTAGCAATGGGTAACATACTGGAATAAGGTGGAAGACCCATTGAGGGAAGGTGGGAAGACCTGCTGAGGTGTCTCCCTTAGGCTGTTGGTGTGTGTCCCTGAATAAGTCAGTCAAAGAGCCCTCTGATCCAGCAGGACTGGTCATTGAAGGGTCCCCATAACTGGACACTGACTGACTGGGCAGGCACAAGGGTTTCAGCTTTCTTGGGAGGCTGACAGTCAAATCAAACACGAAGGGTAAAGAAAATCTCTGCTTTTCACAAAACACATACATTTTCATTTTCGTGTAAACCATAACAAGAATAAAAAGTGCTAAAAACAGTTTTCATTTTCCCTGTGAACAACCCAAACCAATCCAGTCTTATGTTTAGACTTTAATTTCTTAGTTAAACGTATTCAACCTTGTTTAGTATGGCCACTAGGGAAAAAGAAGCTGGAAGAAAAAAGCCAGAAAACAGAGAATGTGTATGTCAACAAATATTTGGTATGCCTGCCATAGAACTGTACACAGAACATTAATATTCTAAAGGAGATGTTGCAATTTTAAAGGGAGAGAGTGTGACTGAACAAAGAATCAAATTAGCACCTAGAGACCTGCTGATGGTTTCTAATGAATTTACATCTTCACAGATTGCAGTCAGGGGATGGCAGGTTTGGGGATAAGTTTACAGTATGTGCATGACAGTTATCTATTTTCTTTAGTTGCTTTAATTCTAGTGGTAAAATAAACATTACTTGTGTTTGTTCCATCAGTTGTATCCATAAATGCTCACCAGTTTCTTGAGGGAAGTAATGCAGGTATTTGATCTAGCCAATATGTACTAAAAAGCTCTGATTACAGAAGGAGTTGATGCAAAAATCAGAGAACTGGAAAATACAAATTCTTTTTCATGAGTGAGAAGGAGTGAACTGAGAGAGAGCAGTAATGACCCAGAAAGAGCAGCGCTTCCTTTCTCATCAGGTATGAATCTCTACTTCTGAGGTACTGGGCCTAATGGAGTTGAAGATAATCCAAAGATTTCTACATTTTAGAGGATTTCTCTGATTAAATTACAGACTAATTACATATATTCTGAGATATATCTCAGGTATTGAAATAACTTTTGATCAATAATTAGTTGGATCAGAGTTTTGCTGATTAACTAATTCTTCACTTTCTGCTATCAGCAGCAGAATTCATAGGAGGGTCAGTGACTGTAGGCTCCAGACTACAGTCAATATCAATGGACTTCCAGTAGTTATGGTGGTGGACTAGCAGAATTAAAATACACATCCAAACAAAACCCACTATTCTATCACAAACAAAAGAAGTAAAATAGGAAACAGAACTCCCACGCTTCATAGAGCTCCACAGTTGACCCGTTATAATTTTACTGCTCGTTTGTCTCATGCCATCAGATGCAAACATAAATAAAGTTTGGCAGAAGTTCAAGCGGCTTGGATTTTAAATTTGTAAAGGCTCTGTAAGTTTCTTTGAATACACTACAAAGAATGATTACACATAACTCAAAATAGTAATTGAGGGGATAATAGAATCCTCTCACCTACAGGATGTTCTTCAGCTGTGCACAGGCTGCATGCATGTTCCAGTGTAGTGAATTATTTTAATTGCTTTTGACAAATTAAGATGCACTCTTTCATTGAATCAGTTAGCTACAGCAGATTGGCTCAAAATGACAGACGACATGATAATGATAGCTAAGAAATTAGGCATATGAGAAAGGTTCTTTAAAACATACCCTGTAACTACTTTGTGTCACAGCAGCCTTTCCTGTCAATGTGAGCTTTATTAATCAACACAGACACAGGGAAATGTCCTTAAATGAAAAGTGTGGAAGCTACCTGTTCCTTCAGAGCTCTATAGGACTTTTAAGTGGTAAAGAAGAGTCAAACCTATATTTTCCATTTTAAATGAGAGAAGATAGACTGTTTTCAACAGTTAAGTGTGGTTAGGAGTAATCTTAACTGAAGTCTCAACAGATTGTTTGCTTACTGCTCCTTCCTTGTTCTACCCAAAATTTGTCTGGCAATGCTAACTGAAAAAATAGAGGCATTCTGAAATTCTCGCATGTCAAAACATTCTCTGTTCTTGTTATGAGCCGACAAGAGGAATTTCAGATGCATTGATCCGTGGAGTTGTTTCAGACAAGATGGAGTAAGGTCATAAAAGAAGAAGAAAGAACACAGATCCTGTGCAAGCTGCTTAATATTACGAGGTAGAACAGAAAGAATAGGACTATCTATTTGACCTTCCATTGCTCTTTGTCTCCTCATCTCTGGTGATACATATTTAAATATTTTTTATATATGTAATACGTGGGGGTTTAACCCCAGCCAAGAGCCAAGCTCCACACAGCCACTTGCTCACTCCCTCACCAGTGGGGTCAGGGAGAGAAGAGGAAGAGTAAAAGCTGGAAAGCTCATGGGTTGAGATAATGACAGTTTAATGGGGGGAAGAAGTCCACATACGCAAGCAAAGCAAAATGAGGGATTAACTCATGCTTCCCATGGTCAGGCAGATGTCCAGCCACCTCCAGGAGGGCAGGGCCCTGTCTTGCTCAATATCTACTTGAGAAGACAAATATTATCACTTGAAACATCTTTCTCTTCCTCCTTCTTTATATCCTGAGCATGGTGTCATATGGGATGGAATATCCCTGTGGTCAGCTGGGGTCACCTGTCCCAGTTGTGTCCCTCCCTCCCTCCCTCAGTCTCCTCACCAGCCTGGCCATACAAAAAGCAGAAATGGCCTTGGCTTTATGTAATCCCTGCTCAGCCATAACAAAAATGTCTCTATGTTATCAACCCTGTGTTCAGCACAAATCTTGACACTTGATACCACAAAGAAAACCAACTCCACCCCAGCCGAAACCACCACATGTATATACACATATATTTTCTTTCTAGCATCAGGAAGTTATTAGAGGAAGAATATTTATTGAAGTAAGAATTTCAAGAAGGTCAAGTGAATTAGTTTTTTGAACAGAATGTTGAATGAATTAAACATTCTCTAATTGCATATGTAGGAAAATGTGAGTTTAATCTAACAGACAAAATAATTTCTAGGGTAAATATGTAAAAGCTGATGCTGAAACAATTATCTCACTTTTTGTTAATAAGAAACTTAACCACAGAAAGAGCATACCAGCTGCAGTGAATTTCCCTTCAGGTGAGTTTGGAGAGAAGACTGTGTGAGAAAGAAGTAAAATGTTAAACCCTGCAGCTTGCTTGACTGCAACAAAACCAGAATGCAGAGCATAATCACTCAGCAGGTCAAATTACAAGCAGGCCTGATTGGTTATGGACCAGGCAGAGGAGACTTGTTAAATCTTTCCAGGGTAGTGAGGCAGGTGACACAGCACTCATGGACTGCTTAACCACAACAAAACCTCTTAGTGTTAAAACATTAAATCACTTGTGGTGTGTTTCATGGGAAGGCTAAGAATTTTCCTGCTGCTCAGTGACTTAGAATGCTAATGGATTCCCGGGAACTGATTTCCTGTGCAGGTCTGCTACCAGCCTGACAAAAAGTTGTTCTGAAATTTAGTTGCTGCACATCTGTGGAAGGGTGAAGATACCGGGATGTATGTGTAATACTTATCACATAAGAAACTGACACGCTGAATCACAGAAGCCTGTTATAAATCACATTTATCAGGCACTTCTGTCCTAACTGCCTTTGCCCTGCAATTTGTTTCCACAGTCCATTCAATCATGGAATACCAGGCTGGGAGGGAACTCCAGGATCATCTGGTCTAACCCTTCTTGGTGAAAAACAAAGTCTAGACAAACTGACCCAGCACCTTGTTCAGTTTAAGTTGCTTAAGCTCTTTTATAAATTTCAGTGAGTAAATCTTGTGCATAAATGGTTTACAAAGAAACAAATTTTCTGCAATTCTTGTGGGATGTAGTTAACTCTGGTGTAAACAATGTAGATGTTTTGATGCAGTTTTGAATGACTTGAAAAAAATTATCTATGCCTTGGAAATAATCCAGCCATCCTTATCATATTCTAAAAAAATCTGAGGGATAGTTTTTGTTAGAACCTTTACTCAAACCCACCATATTTTCACTTTGTATTTCTGTCTTACATTTCAAGCAAAGTAACAGTCTCGGAGCCAATTGGTTTCATCCACAAAATGGGAGAAAAGGGCATGGACCATGACTTTCCCAGTACAGGGAGAAGAACAAAGAGCCAGCAAAACTGTATTCAAGCTAGGAATAAATCCAAAACCTTTCTGCCCAGCCATGTGCCCGCAGCTTTCACCCCAGCGCAATGAGGAGATCAAGGGGGTCAAGCTTTTTCGGGAGTCCAGTTGTGGCAGAAGAAGAAATCTTTGCTCCTCTGGCTGCTAACAAAAATCTGGTGTCAATACCTTTCTTTGAGCCTGCTGTTAATTAATAAAAATTTTCTTCTGTAGAGAACAAAAAAACCCCCCAAAACTGTGCAAACTAGAATTTTTTTTTTTTTCCTATTCTGGAGAATTTAAATAAATCTTTATTAAAGACTAATCAAAGACTATTTAGAAGGCTGTAGAAACGAGACTGCAGTTCTGGTGTGTTACACATTTTATTAATTCTAGTGGTAAACAATTAACAACACAAGTGTTTTAATCAACAAAAAGAAAACAGGTGCTACAGGAAGATAGACTTCTCAGTGAGAAGTGACTTGAACAAAATCACTCGGTCACTTTACTGTTGCATCCAACTGTAAACATAGGAATCATATAGGAAAACCACCGGGAGCAGAAGGCACCTGCCTGAATTCCCAGTCAATGTATAATGCTAGTCTTTCTCTCAGCATCAAAGTTTCTTATAATGAGCAGGAGAGTGTTTCTCAACTGAAATTTTATCTTGTTTCTTTTAAGTCAGCAGCAAAATTTTCATTCACTTAAGCAATGCACATATCAGGGTTGATTGTCCTAATTAAATTAGTTATAAGCACCAGAGTAGCACAGTCTGACCTTCACATGTAAAGTGGATATATATGGACTTTCCACAGATAAATTAATTGGAAAAATGATTAAGAGGAAAAATGGACTTAGCATACTTACATCACCCCTGCATTATGCTAATACTTAATATTACAGCAACAGTAGAGATCTTACTTATTGTACTTACATCACCCCTGCATTATGCTAATACTTTTTTGCTACAGCAACATCAATCTGACGAGGCGTTAACATGTTCTATCTCTGAAGCGATGTGCAGTAGAATTCATGATATGTTAGTTTAAATCATTGTCAAAATGATACTGCTGTAATGCTGCTATGTTCATGATTTGATCTAATGTATTGCTGGAGAAACACCATTTTGGTTACATGCCAGTAATAGTGTAATAGATCATTATTTTCCTGTCACTGTGAGGATACTGTAGAATAATCCATGGAAAAGGAAGGAAGACAACCTGACTGAAAAACCCTCTTAGAGAAGAACTTCTTTAAGTATTCATTAAAATGGTGTCTTCTTATTTAGCCGTAGAGCATTTAAGGAAAATAATTTTGCCATAATCAAGGATAGAGGCATGTAAGTTTCTAAATTCTTTTTGCAAATAAAACAGTATGAAATTAGAGGAATGGTGCTGATTTACATTTTTATTGGTCTACAAAGCAGACCCAAAGGAGAATTAAAAGCACATGAGCTAGTTTAGTGGCAACTGAGGTAGTTAAAGAGTGTCCCCAAAGACACCTAGCACATTGGCTCTTTGGACAATACAGAGCATATGTCCTTGGTGTGCAGGTGGATAGCTAAGGGCTGTCAGGAGACATTTCTCCTTGCCCCTTCACCTGGTAAAACTCAAACGATGTCTCTCTCCCTGACTTCTCAATAAAGCAAAACAGCAATATGTTGCAGTGCTTCAGATGCATACGTAAGCATGTGGGAGGAGGATTAACAAAGATCTCTGACTCTGTTTGGAGCAAGCTGTTTGGAGACACTTTGAATTCCTCCAGGGGATGCTGACCCAGGAAAGCCCTAAAGCTTTGGTACTTCCCGTTCCTCCCAGGAGTACAAGGGCTTCATAACATTTGACAAGGAAAGTCTAGAGACCTGAATGACCTTTCTTGAGATGATATCCACACGAGTTTCCAATTCAGGAAAGTAAAACTCCCTGGAGCTCCAAACTTTGGGCGTTCTGAAATTCCTGACTTCTCACGTCGGTATTTTTATAAGCAATTAGCTGTCACTAATCACTTTTGTAATACCTTTTCGTGATAATTTTACCATCACTGCCTGTCAAAAAAGGTTAAGAAAAAAAATCCTCTTTTTAGATGTCCCTTCCCTAGATGAGCTCCATGTGCATGTTCAATGCGCAAAAATCATTAAAAAGTCTATGACTTACTGATGACACAGTCGTCTCTAGTAGAGTCTGCCTTAAAATTCAGTGTGCTTGCTTCTATCCTGCTGTAAGGGTCAATACCAAAATAATATTAAGAAAATCAAAAGTAAGTATGATTGCATTTGCTGGTACAGCTCATCAGGAACTAGTCACAACCTCAAGAGCTGCTCAAGCTCTGGGCTGCCACAAGGTTGGACTTCAAGGCAAGCTGAACTATTCAAAGCTAGTGATTTATATTTCCCGCTTTTATGCTTTAAAAAAAAAAAAATAAATATGAGTCACTATAGAACAAAGTGTTTGAGAGCGAAAATAAGCTTTTTTCACTTTCCAGGCCTATTCCTGCTTTAGTATATTTGGGTTTGTGCTCCCTGCAACTGTTTTCAATAGTCTTATGCCTTTACTGAAACCTTTCTTTTATAGCAATATGTCACTGTAGAGAATTTTGTTTTAAAATATCAGGAGAGTCTAAAGCTTCCGTTCCTACTGCTACGGTCACTGCTATGGTGACCCATGACCTCACTTAAAGCTATTTCAGACTTTCTTGTTCCCTTGTAGACAGAACGGATGTTAAGGCAGAAGAGAATTGTTTGTGATACCTTTCAACTTCTTTCTTAAACACCTGTTTTTCAATCAGACCAAGAAGTATCTTTCTCTTCCATGGGGAAGTTGAGGTGGTTGTCTTTTAGAGTGATTGTGAAACTTATAGCTAGTGACACTAGAGATTCAGGATGCGGGAATATTTCTATTTAACAAGTAATCATCAATCACCTTCTGCTATGCTGCTGGAAGTGACATATTCTGTATGAGATGGGAAATTAATGTCTTCATCATTTTGATATTGAACATTTTCAGGAACTTTCACAAAAATTGCAATGTTAGTCCCTAATTACTGGACAGATTTGGAGTAGATAATTATGTCTTTCTAACACAAAATTAATTTTATGTTTCATCTGTATACTTTTACTTGCTGATCTGCTTAGTGCTCCTGTAGTTGGCGGGGTGGTTACTGTGTTCCCTGCAAAAATGACCACCTGACAGCAGCAACAAATTGATACTTAATGCAATTCTACTAAGATTTTACTTAAATTCTTTCTACTTCTGAGACTTGCCTAAGATTATCTCAAACATAGAGTTCAGCCTAAAGATCGTTTTAAAGCCAAGAATATTTTCCTTCAAGCATTCTTGGTTCTTACATTTCTACAATACAGCTCCAATACATTTCCCTGTTTATCTAGAACACTAAAACCAATCAAAAGCATCCCTCAGAAAAAATGTAAATAATTGGCACGAGTAATAGAAAAATTTGTTACATGCTAGGTTCTTCAGGAATGTCTATGAAAAATTGTCTGACAAATATATTATTGTATAAATCTGTATATATTCCTGAAATATGACTTCTGCTGTTTGAGAAAAAGGATAAGGAAGAAGCAGGGGTTTATACCCTTGGTATTTCCTGCTTAATATGCTGTCACAAATTTGACTGCTTGAGTTAGTGGTACACAGGTCAGTGGGGATCCCAACCGGAAATCATGGGTTTATTTGATGTCTCCGCAATGCCTGCTGCTCACACACGATGCAGTGACTAGAATAAAGACTCACAAAAACCAGTCTGCTGTGGATTAGCTATAAATATAGCATTGTTGTTACTTGGGTATAACTTTCTTTATAACAAAACTGAGCAGACAGTCTAGCAACAGTGCATTAGGTTGTTACACAGAAATCAACGTCGTGTGTTCCTTACTAAAACAAAGCTATCCACTCTTTCTAAAGCTGAACAAGGAATTTTTTAGTGGAAAATAATTACTTTAAAACTTCTCTCTCAGTGGACAATCTCTGTCTCTCACACACTCACTGTGGAGTTTTTCCCCAGAGCGATCAATACCTTGGTCTGCTTTCCCACTACAAAATAGTAAATGTATCTTCTTACTTCAAAACTGAGTGTAACACTAAGCTTCTGCGTTCACGGTCTGTAGAAGTTCCGTCTACAACAAAAAGGCAAACAAGAAAATCATGACAACTACGTCCAGCCACAAATCTTTCAGATAGATGAGATCTGTGCAAAAAGCATGCTCTGAATTAAAAAAAAAAAAAAAAAAAAGTGTGATGTCTTGCATTATACAGGAAGAACTGTTCGAGGTTCCTCTAGCCAAATACTCTCTTTACCAACTGCTGACAGTGGTTGCCCAAGGAAGAATTTAAGACCAGGACAAGTATGCAGTGATACTTCCCAATTGTGTTCTCCATAATTTGAGAGGCTCTGAGTTAGTTTTCATTTTTGTAATTCAGGCTTAAGAAGGTTTCAATGAAATCTTCCTCGCCCTGAAGAGAAAATGGGAGATTATTTCTAATGAATATTTATTTGAAAAAAAAAACCTAATAAAAAAAAGAAGCAAAATATCCCACAAACATCCCCATCTGCCCCCTAAAAAACCCCATCCAACCAAACCAACAAACACCCAGCAACCAAACACCCAAGATCACATAACAGAAAGGAAAGATGTCAGGGCCAGAGTAAACCTAAATATTGTCACTTTTTTATAAAATAGGAACGGAGTGAGGGGAGGGATATTCTGCATTCAGATGCTTCTTAATCCTCCATAGATTCCATTTTTATGTAAGAGTGCTTGCTACCTACAGCACCATTTTCTACAGTAGGGGAAACAGCATTCATCATTTGCTGCTTCCCTAATCCAACAGGCAGAAATAAGGAGTTGCAAAAACTGAAAAAACGAAAGCAGCACATCACAAGAAAACCAAGTAGTAATAATGATTTAGTTCTGTAAAAAAAGGACACTTACTTTCATTGTTATGAACTTAATGATAGTTATTTTAATCTTCAGTTATTTTCTCCATGCATGGAATATGACTCAAACTTTGAAGTCTTGGTGAAAGAAGCAGTATTTTTAAATCGCCAGTGGATGTGACCCACCTTTTTTTCCTGAAGCTGAATTTCTGAAGCAGGAATCTACAGGAAGCTTATTATTCAAAGCAATATTCTACTTTTATGAAAGGGAAGAGCCAAACCTAAATGTTTTCTCCAAGAAAACAAATGAAATTATACCCATAACAAGCAGACATCTAATATGTCTGGTTTTATGTAAAGATTTTCTTGCCAAGTTTAATTCCTCCAGGAGACAACAAAATAATTGCTGCACATCAGCTTTCTAGTGCTGCTCAAACACAAGTATCCCTGCAGCACACTACTGTATGTAAAAATTATTTTGCAAAAATTTGATGTATTTCTAATCATTAAAAAATCCTTATTAATGAAGGAGAAGGTTTTTTGGATCAAATTGAGATTAATTTAGAAAAGGTATTTTTTTTTTTTAGTATGTATGTCCCATTCCAGTTCTTGAAAAATACTTATTTTATTAGAATTAAATCAGTATATGCAAATGTTTGCTACAATTAAAGTAGCACTATTTCTATTTTCTTAAATTTTTGCCATGGTTGCTGCTTTAAATCTGTTCTTCCATACAGAGCACCAAGGGCATTTTGAGTTTATTGAATGAACAGACGTTACAGGCTGATTTCAATACAGTGTTTTTACCCTTGTGAGGGAAGACATTACTTAAATTAAATGATGCTGACTGTCAATACCATGCCATGGACCTTACATTTGTGTCAATTAATAATGATGTTTGGTGCAGGGTGTATAATCTTCAGCGTTGTTTCTAGTTACTGCAATTATTGCCTAAAAAAAAAAAGTAATGGTCAAGTTCTGCTCAATCAAATTTTATGGCTATCCTTGCTTGCCCTGTGGCTGCTTCTCTGCCTCTGAAAATGTGGGGGTACTTCAGGCAGGCCTTCCTAAAGTTTGGTGTGCAGGGACATCTAGCGGCACAAGGATTACAAACCTAAGGACAGGCTGATTGTTCCAGAGCCTGTGACTCCTTCAGGAGACCCAGAGAGGGGTGACCAAGCAAAGGGATGTGAATTCTTCCTGCTTTCAGGGTCACCAAGGAAGATCAGGAGCCACTTGTACTGTTAGCTTCAGATCCCCTTTCAACAAACGACACTTGTTAAGAAGGTAACAGGGCAGAACCTTGTTAACATTTAAACCTGTCATGTTGCTCTAGTTTCTTGTACCAGTGAACAAGTCAACACGTGGCACTGCTGAGACTGCAATCCAGGACAGCTGCTATTTATTCTAGTGGCAAGTGTCTGCTTTTCGTTATTTTATGTCCTTTTCTACATGGGTTCATATCATCAAAATAACTGAACAGCTTCCCTGAATTGATTTTAAAATATGACTAACATTTGTCATGTTTTGTTTTTTTCTTTTTTTCTTTTGGAGAGAAACTTTGACTGTGAAATGACTTCTAAGTAGGCAAAGTTTGTTTATGACTCTGTTTGAATATATGTGTTACTAAACAATTGCACTACATGAAGCATAAAGGGGTGATTCATTTATCCTTAGTTTGTGAAAGTAGAAACAGGTGAGAATTTGCTCCTTTGAATTTGTCTTTTAAGATAGTTCTGACTCCCTCAAATGCAGTACTTGATTTTATTGCAGATAATTCTGTTATGGTGAAAGAACAAAACTGACATTTCTGGACAGCAGTGGTTGCACATTTTCTAAATCTGATTGTAGCTTACTGCAAACAAACCTCACTGACATAAGGTGTCTCTCTGACTTTAGTGATAACCTGGTTTTAAATGAATATGGATCATACCCTGGGGCATCAAATTATGCTAAGCCTTTTCACTGTAGGGAATAGTAGGAACAAAAAAGGAAAAAAATTGACATAATATATATTCATGTGAACATATCAAATATTTGGACTGATTTAAAAAAAAAAAGTTCAACGATGAAATATTTATTATAAGTACACAGAGTGAGAAAGAGAGAGAACACAGAGTTATGACCATTTCTATATGTGTACCAAATAATTAAGGCTACATCAAAAGACAAGCATTTACTACTAATTATATGATTTTGAAAGCCCATTTATATTATTAACACACTTTCCTTCTGACATGAAAAATTTTCTGTAATCATAAAAGTTTTGTAATGTTAGAATGTAAAATTATAGGAAACAAAAGCAATGTAAATGGGGATAAGAGCCGGCACAACCTGTACTGACTTCCTATAAATTTATTGAGATTATTTTACTGAATTAAGAAAATCTAAAAATAGTTTGGGGTGGGTTTTTTTTTTTGATTTTCCAACTGCAAAAAATATAACCACCATTGTCCTATAAAGGTTAATTCTCATATTACATAGTAAAAGCCTCCCAATCAGATTATTTCTATCACCTCTGATTTTCACATTTTCAAAACGCTGATGTTAGCTGGAAAGATACATCGGAAATTATCTTCAAAATTTGAATCATGAAAACCAGTCACCGATAAATCTCCAATTCATAAAAATCCATAGCACCTTCAACTTCCAATATTTCACTTTTTCTATAACATTCCCATGTTGGTTTTGCATGGCCTGGTTTTCGGCAGTGGGGGGGCCACAGAGGCGGCTTCTGTGAGAAGCTGCTGGAAGCTTCCACCACGGCGGGCAGAACCAATCCCTGGTGGCTCTGAAGATGGGCATGCTGCTGGTGAAGCCTGGGCTCATTAGAGAGGTTGGTAATGCTTCTGTGATAACATATTTAAGAAGAAAATCCAGATAAAATGTGTGCAGTTTTTTCTAATCAGAGGAGGTGGGAACGTGTGAGGGAAACAACATGGCGACACCAAGGTCAGTGGAGAAGGAGGGGGAGGAGGTGCTCCAGGTGCCGGAGCCAAGATTCCTCTGCAGGCTGAGGTGCAGACCATGGTGAAGCAGGTTGTCCTCCTGCAGCCCATGGCTCCATGGGGAATGCAGATATATACCCGCAGCCCGTGGGGGAGGTGCCCGTGCTGGCGTGGGTGGATGCCTGGAGGAGGCTGTGATCCAGTGGGAGACCCGGTGGAGAGAGAGGGCCCTTGCTTCCAGTCTGGAGCAGCCTGTCCTTGGAGGACTGCACCCCGTGGGAAGAGACCCATGGCACAGCAGTTTTGGGAGGACTGTGTGCCCGTGGGGGGGACCCACACTGCAGCAGTTTTGGGAGAACTGCTGCTCATGAGAGTGGACCCATGCTGGAGAAGTTAATAGAGAACTGTCTCCCATGGGAGGGACCCCACGATCTCACAGAGAAAGGACTCCTCTCCCTGAGTAGCAGAAGAAAACCTTGGGTCATGAACTGACCAAAACCTGCCACCCCTGGTCTCCCTGTGCTGTCGGTGAGAAGGAGGGAGGGATTGGGGAAAAAAGGTGTTATTTAAGGGCTTATTTTTACTTTTCATTATCCTGCTCTGATTTTCTTAGTAAAAAACTCACTTATATCTTTAAGCTGAGCCTGTTTTGCCCTTGGAGTGTTTTCCCTCAGTCCTTAACTCGTGAACCCTTCATTAACTTCTTTTTCTCTCTGCCCAGCTGTGGCAGGAGAGGGTGAGCGAGCAGCTATCGTGGGTGCTTGGCATTGGGCCAGTGTCAAACCACAACAGTTCCTAATATTTCTTTCTTGCCTCTGGTTGTGAAAAAAATTCATCCTCTAATTTTAATACATTGAATGTATTAAATAGTTGAATGTTCCAGAGCTCCATCTTTCATATTAAACATCTATCTTTCTCCTTGACAATTTATGATATACCTGGCATCAACATTCAAATGTTTTATTCACATGCAGAAGAAATCTCTGACAGCTGATGATGCTTTCATATTTTCCCCTGTAACTCAACTTATCAAAATATTAGCCAGCATTCTTGTGAATCACCAAGGCAATATTCACCAGATGTAGTATCTGCAATGAACTAATTTTGTATAATAAACTAGAAAATGCTTCAGGGGAATTAGGATTGTGAAGGACTGCTGTTTCACACATATCGTGAATAGTCTATATACCCAAATCTAATTTTTAGAACTATCTGAAAAAAGTAGATAATGGCCAAGAAATCCAAATGAATATGATATGCATATGAATGGTATGATATGATATATGAATATGAAGTTCAAATTAATCTGATCAAGAACTGTACCTCAGGTAGTTTAGCAAATTTTTTAACTACATTCATTAATTCTTCAACACTTATGCAATTGAGCAGAGCAGTCCAATCAGTAATACGTAAAACAGATTCTCTTCTGATGCTTGGAGCTGAGAGTCACCACTGTTGTCCACATTAATGGGAAGAGAAGATAATAAAAACACTGAAAATTTTATTTTTTGCTTGAGTAACATTTGTATTTGTACAGCGATGCAAAGATTTAATAGTCAGTTGCAGTACCATGTGGTTGAGTAACTGAGATCGTATGCAATATTCAGATAATGGACAGGAGTTGGGTGAAACTCAGCTCTGTTGCAGGAAAACTAACAAATTTTAACCAAGAGTTCTTCCTCCATGTCTGAGAGAGGAAAAGCAGCGATTTATTCCAGCTGTTCTATTATGTACAAATATTTACGAGATCACCAGGGCCCTGGGTGCAACAAGTTCTGCAATGTCCATCCTATCCCATTCCTCTCCCTTCCCCTTCTGGGGCTGGGGAGGGAGGTCAGGGCCACTTCTGCTGCTGGATGGCAGTGACTTTGGATAAGGTCTGGGAACAGCCTCTATGGGTCTCCTCCTCCCATGAGGGCTGTGTTGGAGCTCAGCCTGTTAGACCTGGCCCTTGTCTGAGCTATGCTGCAGGGATACCTGCGATATGACCTCCTTTGGTGACCCTTGCCTTCCATACTTGCCCTCAGATGTCGACTGGATAGTCATCCTGTGGCAGCTCTGGTTGGACCTGCTCTGCTATCCTTTCTAAGGGCTGCAGGATTATATTCCACCTCAGGACTCTGCAGCACCCCATGCGAGGTGCATAAATATGTATGTCCCTGTGAAAGAGTAAAAGAAGGTGACACAGAAATGTCGCTTATAGCACTACTCTTTACCTGTACTGAACAGATCTGAGCCACTGGGAGAAGTTGTGGCAATTTCTGCCAGCAGCTGATGGGGTAAGTGAAAAATTACTCCTGTGAAAAGTGAAAAATTGTTTCACCTGTCTCTGCAGAAGCTCATGGGCAAATGGCTAAATCGTCATAAATGGAAAAAACATGAATGGAAATTTTCAAAACTACCAAAATTCCTGTTTTGAATTTTGTTACAAGCTTTTTTCTCTACAATAATTTAAAATTATTTCCTTCCAATGGAGCAAATTTCTGCACAGATTTACTCTTTACATAATCTTTACCAAAAAAAGAGCCCACATATTCTGAAATTCAAGCCCAGACCTCCGAATAAGGTCACCATAGCTCTTTGTTGTTTGATTAAATGAATCATGGCTCTTGCTTCAGTGTAAAGTATGAATAATGAGTATTGATTTCCTAAAATCATCAGTTATGTAAAATAACTTGAGGTTGTGGATAGCATGGGGGAAGGGATGCTCAGCACTGGCCTGGTTTTACTCTGACTGAAGCTAGTGAAAATTTTCCAGTTTAACAAGAGCCTCAATAAGCTAATATAACTTCCTCTAAAAAGTCTTTTCCTTAGTACTTCTAAGCTGCTTTGAAAGCCTGAAATAAAAAAACCCTTTAGAAGTGCAAAATTGCTGTATTATCATTATATTGAGACTGGTTTACTTTAAAAAAGAAAAACAACCCAAGTGTTTAAAAGAAACCCTGTTTTCAATCAGAAAAGTTAGGGCATCAGAAGAGTTAGGGCTTCCTGAGAAGAATGGCGTAAGTAAAGTTTAATTTAAAAGTCATAGGTTAATATTTCTGGGTTTAGAGAAAATGGGGTTATACACATCATCCTTTATTTTGCATACAGAAAAAAACCTTTTAATCTGATATAATCTTCTGAACATAAATACTGCTCTTTTTCTGTTAACCAAGTAATTAATTTACATCAGCAATAACAATATTTTTTTTTCTATGAGAATCTCAACAGTGGTACAAAAAAAATTAGAATAAATGTCATGCTGTAATTTCAGAGGTGCTCAAAAAGTTAATATTAATACATAATGCTAAAAACATCATTTGGATTTCTGAATAATGTCTGAAGAAAGCACAAGGAAATATTTCTTTCCTCCATAATAAGCCTTAGAGAAAGTATTTTTAAAAATCTAGGAAGATGGCTGAAGTTCAAAAGAAATTAAAGTCTGAGGTTTGAGGTACTGCAGATTAATATGATTGGATAATAAAACTCTCTTAAATATAAGAAAAGTAGTAATCTGAGGTGCATTTTCTTGGGTTTTTTCCCCAAGTTTTAGCTATTGTCCATGACACTATTTCCAAGCTAAATTAAAATCTGCTGTTAAATTTGTGTTTTCTAATATGATAGCCAGCAACCTTAGGGCTGGATGGGAGGGAGGAAATGGCATAATTCCAGGGCTGCTCCCTTTTCTGTGAAAGGGAACTATTTGAGTGGGCTGGTGGGTGTAATCCTCTCTTAAAACACTTTAATTTGGGCATACTTAGTTGCACTCAAATGCCATAAGCAGTATTTATACACAGTTTATGTGAACTCATAGTTTAGTCATGAGCTAACAGACATAATAGATATCTTAGACTAGCATACCACAAAGTTAAACATGAATATGCTCACTGCCTTTAGTGCAGGCACCTAATGAGAGTCACTGCAGGCCAAAGAGGTCATGAAGATGTAGGTGTCTGTAGTTCCACAGTGTAGACACATCATCAGAATTGTTGAGTCGCTGTCTTCCAAATCTTTTACTCATGATTTTTTATATGTCAAAAATGGCATTTTTTTTCTCTGAAATCCCAGTGTTACTAATACCAGCTTACAAATTTCACTTGTGTCCCTCGGCTGGTTTTCTTTGGTTTTTTCTCTTACTTCCAACATCTTTAATTTATGAACAGTGAATATCATATCTCATTATTTATTCTCGAATCCAGATCATTTGCAATTAAGGCACCCACATCTGTGCAGATTCCCATGAAGTGGGGCCAGTGTCAGGAGAGGAACACAAGTTTTGAAAATCAAAGTCACTTATTTAGTAGGGTAAATTTAATGAGAATACCAAGAAAACTGTACAAGAGACACCGCTAGGAAGAGGTGGAATAAGCAGCTGCCATACTTCCTCAGGAAATGAGTTCATTCTCAAGCTTGAATGACCATCACTATCTGCAGAGCATGAGAAGGTGCAAAAGCAGATAATGGGAGAGGATTACATCTTTGTTAATATTGTCCTTAAATTTTTAATTAGCTGCAGAAGAAATGTGTCTGAAATTGTCATCTCCTACCACTCCCTTTCTTCCTTAGTAGCAAGAATGGGAGTTGTCTTCTTGCCTCCACAGCAATTTTAGAAGACACTTCAAGTTATTTAAAATATGTCTGTCTCCTGACAGCCCTCTTCTGCCACCCACAGCTATTCCAGCTTGTACCCTTTACTTTCCATTGTTCCCTACTAATTACTCTCACCACACTGGAAATCAGCTGATCTTCCTCCCACCCATAGACATTTCCTGTGGGTTGTATTTTCCCTATGTAACTGATCAATTTTTGTAAGGCTGAAACACAGAACATAAAAAAGGAGCAGTAAGTAAATATATATATACATTGTGAATATATTTCCAAGTTATACGATAACTGGTCAGAAGTAAGTAAATAAGATGTCATTGTGCTGCCAAGGTTTTTGTTCTCAATCAGAAAGAAAGTTAAGTGTGATATGACCCAATAACACAAAATCTAAGATTTATTTACTATGTAGGATGAGTACAAGAGTTAGACAGCAATTCCTGTTCTATCTCATATGTGCACACACATAAGTCTGCATAGGCTGCCCACATCAGACAAGGTCCAGCTTGTGATCAGCACCCAGGTCTCAAGGGAGCAGGACGTATGTTCCACCTGTCTGAGATGACTGAGCCCTGGATGGCAAAGTGAGTTCAGCCTCTGGCAGTGATGAACACGTCTATGGGTGTGCTTTCCCCAGGACCAGCCCGTCTTCACTATTTATTGCTTTCTGTCCTAAAAATTCTGCTTAAGTCACCAGAGACATAACCCAAGGCAAATTTCTTGACTTTCTTATGTCCGAAGTGTCACAATCCACAGGTGGGGAGTGTGATGTTTGTTATGAATTCTCATCAGGCTAAGCAAAGACACAAGATGTGTGTCAGGGAGCTCTTATATTTTATTGGACAGTCACCTTAATTCTGGCAACCAGTCCACTTTTTATACTCAAGAGGTATTAGCTAACAATCCCTTGAATTTTTACAATACACTTCAACAAGAACAGTGGCTGAAAAGCCTTTAATTTTTTTACAATACACTTCTATAAGTTCTCAACTCCTGCAACAAACTCTCCAAAGGTGCTGGCTAACAAGCCACAGCACACTTTCACATTCTCCCCACTCCCACAACAGACTTAAGTACAAAAAACAGGGTAGAAGACCATGGCTGTGCTTTGCCCGGGAAAAACAAAGGGGAAGAGTAAAAAACAGAAGAGGGAAAGAGAGAACAAAGAATATCACCAGGCCTTAGATCCTACATTGGTCTTGCCACATGAATGGTCTGGAGCTGAGGTTGCAAGAGAGTCAAAGAGGAGAAGGAGATAGAGGAGTCTCAATCCACTTCTCTTTGTAGTTAACCTGGTGCATGCCTCTTACATAAACTAGATTTTTTGTGCTGTTTTGTTCATGAATGCACAGCCAGCTCTTTGTGCCCTCCTCCAGAGAGTGAGTCCAGGCAGAGGACTGAGTCTCAAGATGGAGCAGGGTGTTGGCTCAGAGCAGTGTTGCCCCGGTTTAACAGGACGCTCTCTTCCAATCCCATCTGTCCAGTTGTAACAGTCAGAATGTATGAGACAAAATACAAAGTCCTCTACACTAAGTCAATTGACTGTTGATAACTAAATCGCTATTGTCTTCTGGGGCCCTGCCCTAGATGCATTGCATGGATGAAAAGCTCTTAGCAGTTTTTCTATGCATCTTTGTTTCCTAAATCGTTAGAGAAAGGTGGATATAGTCCACCTCTTTAGGCTAAGCCTTCTCCACAATAATCATCTGTGCTTTGTTAGTGATCCCAGCTCAATAATTTAACGTGATAGAGCTGGGCAGATATAACCAAGGTCTTATTTAAATGATGCTATTTTATAGGCTTCATCCTATGACACTCCCTCTCTAATTAATGTAATCTCCATTTAACTTATCTGTATCCTATTCACACAATGAGCTACAGCTGGCAGCATGTCACAGGTGGTAGTTTTTGTTTCTTTTTTTTGAGAATAAATTCAAACAATATAGAGAGAACCTTCAGGTTTTTTCAGATTTAAAAGTGCAATGGGTATACATGACTGAGAATAGATGTCAGTTCTTAAACAAGTAGAGGCACAGAATATTATCCCAGGGTGAAGACTACTACCTGCAAAAAGAGGAGTTAAAATATTTTTCCTCAGTTTTTCATTGAAGGTGGAATTGTTTGTCCTCCTTTGAGTTCAGGGGCATAGGAAAAGCGTCAGAAAATTATGAATGTCCAGTTATCCCAGTCCATTCAATATGTAAACTTATAACCTTCATCAAATACAGAAAATAAATGATTGAGATATCAACTCTATAAAAGCACATGAAAAGCCATACCCGTGTAACTGATGTCTTGGTACAGGCATACCTCCTGTAAAATTGAAGGAAAGTGTTAGGCATGTATAATCTAGTGGGTAGGAGAATGTTAGAAGGATAGAATAGGCAACAGTCCATCCTTATGAATTTAGAAATACTTATATCTGTGACTAGCAGTCTTCTTACCATTTTTACCACCACTTCTTCTTAATCCTTGCCCTTAATTCACTCACTCAGAGTTATCGGCTTCATCTTTAACGCTTCTCATCTATCTTGCACTCGTGTTTTTCCACTCATTTTTTGTTTTTCTTCTTTTTCCTCATTCCTCTCCTTTAATCAGTAGAACAGCACAAAGAACAGAAGGCAGAAAAAAGTGATTCTGTTGAATTTAAGAAAGAACACACCACATCAAGATGAAATTCAAATTCAATGTTCTATTTCTGAAACCGTATACAAACAGGTGTTGGGAAAACAATATGAACAGGAAAATAACTCTACTCCCCAGCATTCTGTCATCACCCAAATATTTCCAGAGGTTACAGGACCTCCATGTATTTTCCTTTTAGAACTCTTGAGATACCATGTATTCCTTAAGCAGTGTTAACTTTTTACTATCTGCAGAAGGTTCTAAGGCTGTGTGTGAACAAATTTCCTTTTTTCTTCCTTTTTTTTTTTTTTTTTTGTGTGGTTGTTTGTATTGGTTGTTTTTGTTTGGTTTTGTTTAAGCCTGGCATTGTATAATATTGATGTACAAAAAGAACAATTCACCTGCTACATGGAAGCTAGAAAAAATAATCAGGAACAGGGTTTCAGCTGATGATAAGGTTTAGGATTTAAGAAAGAATTTAGGAAAAACCATGTAGCTGTAACCTCTAGTCTGCCGATAGCTTCTTTGGTGGTGGTAATGGTTTTTATCTTATTCCTAAGACCTCTCTTAGCCTGAATACATCTGTGTAAGCAAGCTGGGGTTCAACTGGCAAAATAGTTGAGGAAGGTTTTTTTGCTATTTGTACCCATACAAATTCTATTTTGAATCTGTTTTAAAATTCCTTCTCATTTCAGAAGGCAGTGACTGTTAATAGGCATGTAGGACACATGGGTAATCCCTTCTGAAATTAACTCTTTAAGTTCACTGCAGCATGAAATTAACATTTATAGCAGTCAACTCACTGTTACAATTTCATAAACTTCTGTTTTTAAATAACTTCTAAATAAAATTTTCATAAATTTCAGAAATTTTAACCTAACATGTCTTGCTACTTTTTTTCATCGCAACAGGCAGCTTCTTTTGCTTCATCTACAGTACAACTACTCTACTTTGTACATTCAGGAGAAAAGAGATTTGCTATTTCAGCACTCATAGTAGTTGAAATGTTCCAAATTTGCAAGTATATCTATTTAAGTGCAAATGAGTCCAAGTTATTTTGTATTCTGTGACTCCTGGCAGTGATATCTTGAAATTCAACTAGTCTTTCTCTGACTAACCTATAATGTTTGAGATTCAATGGGTTTTAAAAGTATCAGTTTTCAAAATGGATCTGGTGAGTATTAGTCATGTCTATCATTTTTTTAATCATATGTGGATATGTATTCTTTGTGGTTGTGATACCAGACTTTATTTGAGATGAAATATTTTTATGAAAATGTATATCGATCTGTGAAACCCTCTCACAAAACCTGCGGTGTACATGTATCATCACAATTCTAAATGAAAGAATTCTCAAGTGTCTCTATTTAGATAGTGAGTATTTAGCAGAAATATGGCAATGAAGGCAGTTTCCCAAACAACAAAAAAAGTAAAGATAAACACAGTTTCCTCTTTTTTTTTATTTGCTTGTTTTCAGAACTTTACTCCAAAAAGAGAAAAATAGGAAAAAACACAAGAAAGAAACATCAGATACCAACAACGATGAAACAAAAACATGTTCATTTGTTTTTCTCTTCCATACAATTTAACTTATTTCATGCAGAATTTTTTTCTCCTTTTTTAAACATCAGACATCTCCACATGTATTCTTCGTTTTAAAATCTTTACTAGCAGAGGCGTCCTGCAACCTAAAGGGATGGTGCCACATTAAGTTTCCAATTTTGAGATTTAAGAAACCTAAATATTGTACTGAACACAAGTGTTTATTTCAGGGAATCCAGTACTGCTTATTAGAAAATCCCAAAGAAAATAAGTTGAATTTCAAGGTTATGACTGCAGTTTTGTTGCGATCTAAATGAATCTCATAAAAACTCCTAAGTACTACTTTTCAATAGGCTTAAAAAATATGGCATTCACTCATATATAATATTTTTTAAGTTCATAAGTTTTCAAGTATTAAAATTTGAGACGTACTGCATTCATACTCCCACATAGACTTGGCTATATTTATTTAATTCTTCCACTTCCATTCACTTAAGACCACCTGAGAGCTCTCACTCTGTATGCTTTGCAGAAGCTATAGAGATAATATATTTAAAAATCTCAGTAGTGGCTTAAAACAGTTTATAGGACTTTGAAATTAATGATCTGAAGATGAAAATCTTAGATCCAACCATGTTAATATTTACTCATACCTTTCATGCCATCATTAATGCAATGGAGCACAGTCAAACAGATACCAAGCTTCTAAGATTCGACTCATGAACAACTTAAAAGAAAGTCAGACTTATTCTCATTGGAAATGAAGAAACCTTGTGATGTCCTAATTAAAGCATTGCTGTTTCAAAGATGGTAAAAAACACTGATCCAAGTAAGGATTAACCATTGCAAAGATCATGATCTCAAAAAGTAATAAAAATGCATAAATAATTTATAGTAAAACATTTCCTTCTTTCATATGACAATGTTGTGCATAGGAAACAAATGAAAGATTTTTATATCTATATTCAGAAAATGTTCAAGAATCACAATGGTCAAAAATGTAGATAGGGTTTAGTTTGTTTTTCTCACTTAACAAACAATAAAAAGAAAGTTGGTAAGCTTATGTACTGAAAATAGCATAAGCGAATTCTGGTGCTCCTTTATGGCTTTGTTGAAGAGAGCGTTCCAGGGCTGGTGCACACCAACCAGACTGACCAGATGATTGTGAAAAGACCCATTGTTCAGAAAGGCATCACAGTATTTTTGATTTAGTAAAGATCTTTGTGTAGTAATGGATTTCAGGTACCTAAAATATTATTAAAGTGTTCCTTTCATGCTTTTCCCACCATAAGTCTGAGAAGCAAGTCTTGGGACATTTCTATCTTGAAAGGCTTAGGATAGCGGCATGAGGAATGAGGAACTTTTCCATGACACATCCTGGATATTGTTATGAAATTTTTAGATTCAGAAGATAGCTCGGTGTTCTTTCAAGAGCTTAATGAGATTGCAAATTCTTCCAGGTAGTGCTCTTAACATGTTAATGAACATACTTAAACTAATTAATTAATTAATTAATTATCAGTATAAATGCTCCTAAATTGTGGGGAGGTGGCTACTCCCAGTCATTTTGAAGAGCTGAAAGAAAAAATATCAGCTAGGATGTACAAGTTCAAAATGGTCTTGAACCAGGAAATCATTTCAGTATCATACAAACCAGCCTAACACAAATTTATTTTAAAGGTGAGAAAGTTCAAAATTAATTTTGGACTAAAATAGCTCTTTCAGCAATAAGAATACTGCAAATTACTTCACCTGGGCAACTTTGGCAAGGACTTCAGTAGAAAACCTAGTGGGTCAATTAAATGTAAGTGCTACACTGAACCTGTCCTTTGAGGGAGGAAACCCTACTGAAGAGCAATTTTCCAATACAATGAAAATGATTTAAAGATTTACTGTCTAAATGTGTCAGTTCTTATAAATAGAGTTATAACGAGGGTCTATAGAATGTCAGATAAAGAAACAGAGGATTGAATGGGGGAACAGATAACACTTCAGTATAAATGAAGTATAATTGTTCAATCAATAGTTTGCTTTAAAGGTTTAGGCAAGATTTCATTAGACGTAGATCAAACAGGTGTCTATTTGTACAGAGAGCAATGAACTGCAAGTTTGTGGTGGGAAAACACTCTCACAAAAGAGTTAAAACGATTAAAAACTACTAAAATGCACTGAAGCAGATCATGGTAATGAATAGTTTTTAACACCAGCTAAGTAGTATCCTTTATCTTTCTTTCCTTCTCCGTCCCTGCTCTACTTCTGTGTCAGCAAAGGTAGCTGCTGAGGAAGGTTGACTGCTGCAAAAACTTTCAACTTGCAAGTATTTTTGAAACATGGCAGGTGTCTCTCTTTAGGTGTGAAGAAGCTGCTGCTAAGATTAAAATCCATGAGCAGCATCGCATTCAGGCTCAATGCACTCCATACAAATCGATACTTGCCTACAGGACCATTCCCCGAGTATTGATGCAAATATTTTTAACTGGTTTAAACAGTCCTCCTCCTGCTTTAAGAGGTTCAGCAATCTAATCAGAGAGCAACAGCAACACTGCGTGATTTACAGCATACTTAAAAAAGCAAATACTCAAACAAATAATGGGAACAGACATGATTGCCCTCTATAAATACTCCAGGAATGAGCAGGGTAGCAAAATGCCCAGGAGGAGAAAGAACTTTTTAAGCTAAAGGACAATGTTGGCAATTGGCAATAAATAAATTTTGACTGGAAATTAGGAGATTGCTAACTCTTAGAAGAGTTAGACTATGGAACAAACTCCCAGACAGAGTGGTGAAGGAAAAATGTCTACTATATTTAAAGACACATATAAAAAATTTTGTGAAAGCTATTAGAGAATACCAAGAGATTAGGCTGATTTGTCCAGATTCTTTGCAGTCTTATGTCATGCTTTAACAAGCATGATAAAGAGATGAACAGCAATTCATAGGGTGATACCAATTTCCATCTCTTTCAATTGACTGGAAACAGTATTTTAATTAGGAAAAATTGCCATATTCACTGAATAAACTGTGTTGCATATAATTTGAAAATCTGAAGTGAAGAATAATTTGATTCCATAGGCCTATTTCCCACACATACCCATCGTATATTTCAGAATAGGATATGTAAATGAACCAAAGCTTTTACCTACTTTTCTGGCTAGATGGTATGTTTTATTGAGGGCATAAACCCACAGAAGCCCTCAAGAGCATCCCTTAAGTCCCCAAAGTACAGCGTTGCTTAACCTCCTTACCATTCTCTGAAAGAAATCAGCAGCAAGGCTTATATCAGAAACCCCAGCACCAACTTAAACCACTGCTGAAATATCCACAGACTTGAATGGAGTGTTCATTCCATTTGGAGCTTCCCAGGGCAGTAGCTTAATTGCATTTCAATTTTGTCAAGCTGTTGAAGCAAGGTTTTGCAAATTGGATTCAACAACTGCATAGTGCTGTGCTAGATTTACTTGTCTAAAAGTCAAGCCTTCCTTTTTAGTTGATTTATGTTTCAGGACAAAACCCAAAAAAAAACCAAAAAGAAAATCATGAATGCCTACCATTTCAAATGTTTCACAGAAATATAGACCTTGAAGTTTGAAAGACAGTGGTAGTCCATCAATAGAGTATGCTACTCCACAATCAACTTCAATAGTAACGGTACATCCAACGTGATAGATTAAAATCCATCACTAATGAAATTATTATAATGTGATTTGTAGAAAAATGCCAATAAGTGATCCTCAAAGCAATTTCACTGACAGAGAGTGCAATGAAGAGCACTGATATTTTAAATGTTCATCGGCATTTCATTTAGAAAGTTTTAAGATATAACGATGAACCTTATTAGGAGAACAGTTTGTCTAAATCTCTGAGATTACTCCTCAGTGGCAGTAAAACTTTACTTAATTTTCATGTTCTCTGAAATGGAAATGTTGTTATTAATTTTTATCAGTGAAATCCATATAGGACTGAAAAAACATCTCAATCCCATTGTACTATGGGCAGTACAGGCAATTCTGCCTGGAAAGTTTTGGATGGAGAAAAAATGGAGAAAAAAATTTAAAAAAAAAGACTTTTATCCTTCTGAGAGACAAGCAGTAATCATTATCTAACGACACAAGACTGCTTCCCTCCATCTGTATCCTTGCAGTCTTTTATGTATTTGACCTTATTTCTTGAAGTTTGTGTTTAATCCACAAATACTTATCCTGGGAAGAATGGAAGGGGAGATTATTCTCAAATTGCTGTTTCTGAAAGCCACATCCCTTTGGTCAAATATAGAAGTCTAATGGTCCCTCGTACCCTTGATAACCCTTGAATGGATTTCATACCTGGCAAATAAACTATGATAACTGCACAGAGTATTTGTGAAAAAAAATCCAAGATGAACTAGGAACTAAGGAAAAGGATAAAAATCATCATTCCAGTGGGAGGAGAAATACTCTGTCCCTTTAAGTGAACTTAAGGGAACTTTTAGGCTGAGAGTTTCAAGACTAAGAACCTTCTGTTATAAAGAAAAAGGTGGTGATGAGTAAAATAAACGTTTCCTTTGTTCTGTAAAATAATATATACATGATCAACACAGTCCAGAAACACTTCTCAAAACCCAAGTATTTCCTTTACTTGATGAATAAGCTAACAAGTAAGCTGTGAAGCTGTGCTTTTTTTCTTTCTTCCATCTGTTCTGATTCTTATATTTTACTGCATCACAATTACGTATCAGAATCAAAAGAGAACAATATTACCTGAAGCAGCCTAGATAGTGTTGCCAAATATTTCTTCCAAGGCAATGAAAAAACTCTGAATTTTGAGATCATTAGGACTGAGTCTTTCTATTTGGTAAATATTGAACCATCAGATGACTAAGAAAAGATCCATGTGAAAGATAGATTATCATGATTTTTTAAAAACTTTAAACCCCATCAAAGGGTTTTGCATTAATTTTTGACTGGTTTATGTAGGTTTTAAGGTAAGTGGTCTAGCTCTATATTTGAGAGGTTCTGTCCTGTACACTAGTGGATACAATCCCTTGTAATGTTTAGTCAGAAGCACACTGAGGTTCTCTACTGAGGTTCTCTGCCGCCACAGATCTTAACAGAAGAGAAATGTTTCTAAGATTCTTGGAATGTGGAATTTGAGGCACATTTTAAAACTCAGACTAGAAGTTGAAGTCAAATAGAAATGGCTTAATGTAGTTTAAGTAGTGGTAAGACAATGAAAGAGTATGGAAAACTAGGATTTAGACAAATTATTTTATCAACCATGGCTTTAAAGTTGTCATATGCAAATTCTTTTAGATTAGGTTTTACAGTTCTTAAACCCTTTCTAGAGCTTCTCACTTAGGCTAGTCTCTTGTCATGTACTTGCTCAGTGTTTAACCAAATAGCCTGGGTAGAAAACACGGTCAAGCTGAATGTGATTGAAACATTTTCTCAACCGGAAAAGAGCACTAGCTTAAACAATGGGAAAAGACTGAACCTTTGTCTCCCACAACCTTGGAGACAGCCTAATTTTCAAATTTCTGGGTTCTGTTAGATGTTGCCCGTTCTATCATTAACATTTTGTGGTATCTGGACTACCAGATGTCCCTGGAGAAACCTGTTGATCAGACAAAATAAATATTCAAGTATTGCTCTTTAGAGAAACAGGAATGTCCCTTTAAAAGTCTGAGCCTTTTCCAGGGCTAGGTAGGCTCTGAGATGTAGTTACAAGAAATTTTCTTTTCCTTAACAATTGCAACTTTATCATTACTTGTACTAAAGGATTTCTTAGAATTAGTTAAGTATTATCATAGGTAAAATCATACAAGACATTTATTAACCAGTCTGTCAGGTGCTTCTTCCAAACACATGGATGCAATTCCCACCTGAGAAGAATTTCTGGGAACTTGTTAACAAAAATAAAGACCAGTTGTTTTTCTAATTAGGTTGTATTGTGGATATGTAAAAACAAAGTACAACAATTTAGCAGCTAAAGAAAATAATGTCTTTTGTTTTCACGCTGCACATTACTGGGAAGAGCATCTGTGTATCCAATTTTCTGCAATGAGCAGTTAATGGCTAAAACATAAATCATCTAATTAAAAAAAAATAATGCCATAATGAGGATACTACTTGGCTTAAAACTTATTTTAGTCATTCTTTAGATTTTTTCTCCTTCAATACTGATTACAAAGGTGTACTATATTGCTGTTGAGCTATAATCAGTTTAGCATTTTTAGTTTTTAATAACAGTTTCTGTACTCATTTCAGTTTGTGATGATGATCTCAGCATGTTATAAAAATTTGCATCACACTTCCAAATGAGAATTGATTTTGTTTGCATGGGTAATTTCTCAACAATTCCCCTTAATTCCGAGATGAATGTGTTTTTCAATTTTTCCAATTATGTAAAAAACAAACAAACAACCCCCCCACAGCGGAAGCTCTCGGAGTTCCTAAGACCTTTATATCAATCTGTTTTCATTTAATTGTCTTTAACTCTGTGGGAGATTGTTAAGCACTAGCAGGGTGCACTGAGGCTGTGGAGTCTCTGTGCTCAGGGATTTTCAAAACTTGGTTAGGCACAACCCTGGTCAAACTGTTCCTGCTTTGAACCAGATCTACAACAGGTGACCTCAAGACCTCCCGCCCAAACTGAATCGCTCCATGAGTTTATGAAAACAGTCATTAAACAGATTATATATCAGCACCACTGTACATTGAAATTTACAGGGAAGCAATTTCCACAATTCAGTCAAATGGGAATACAGCTATACATATTTTAAAATATCTACATTTTAAAAAGTTTTAAAGTCTATGTCACACGTGTGCATGGGTGTTTTTGCATGTATACATACCTTTATGTATATTTATTTCTATTCATACATGTATTTGTACACATTTTATTATGTTAAAACATTCCTTTTTATACACCAGATTTTGATGCCTAATACGCTGATATTTTTTAAAATTCTTGATATTTGTATTTTATTTCCAGTTGGTTCTAATTATATTTCAGTGTGGTTTACTTAATGTAGACTTAAGAAGAAGAAGAAGAAGAAGAAGAAGAAGAAGAGGAAGAAGAAGAAGAAGAAGAAGAAGTAGTAAAGGCTGACACAATGAAGGTTAAAACTAGAGTTACTGCACAAACAAATAGTTTTGATTAAGAAAAATAAGTAGCCTATACAAAAAGAATAATATGTTATTTCTTTTAGAAAAACACTTAATTGACTGGATTTCTTTTTTTTTTTTGTAAATGCTTTTGGCTTCTGAGTAATTCTAAATAAAATTATCAGGAAATTTCAGGTTCCCATAATGCCACTATAAATTGAATGTAAATATAGGATATATACAGAGTTACAGCTGCTGCTATATTTATTCAAAACTGAATATGACTCATTTATACAACTAATTATAGGGAAAATAATGTTGTTCTTGTGGTGAATTTTGTCCTATCACCATCTGTTACATATCTCAAAACAGATTTTTAATCCAGAAGGTGCTTTTACTTGGAGTGATGACAAATCAATCTATATCTTTATTACAGTACATATTAATTGCATTACAGACTTGATACATTAGAATATCCTATAATTGTCCAATTGTTTCTTGCTTACATAAAATCTATACTGACTTTAAGTTCATTACAACCAAAATACCTCTGGAAATCACACTCAACACTTATCATACAACATACAGTATTGAAAGCACAATCTGCTCCTTGAAATTTTCATATGAAACGTTTCCTAAGAGTTGATATTGAACCACAGGAACAGATGTTTTTACATGAAGTGAGGTGCTTAATGAGTGTCTCAGCAGCTTTAATGCCCCCAAATATTTTTTTTTAAAGAATTTTTCGTTTTCCCCCAGAGTCTATGTCACATGATTGTTATGTATAGGGATGAAATGATACTTCTCTCTGCCAAACTATCTGGTTCAGCAAGTAATGTTCAATGTAATCAAACTGTTGTCTGTAGGATAGCACTTTTATTCTTTACTTTCTTCTTTCTTTTTTTTAACAACTAAACAATAATACAAATCCATTTTAAAAGAATTGGCTACTTGGGACACATTTTACATAGCTTTTCCAGGGCGAGCTCTGATTTCAGACTGGAACTTTGCCTGCTTCAAGCTGGTGAAAATACTGTGCTCCTCAGAATGTGAACCTGCACAGCCCTGTTTTCTTCTAGAGGTAATTTCCAGATCAAGGTCTTTGGAGGTGGGTGGGGGTGGGAAAGACAGGATCTCCAAGGAATGTAGATTATTTTAGACATTAGAGATAATTATATTCTGCTTGACTTGTGAAACCGTTTGCTTAAAAATGTGCTAAGACACTCTTAATTTAAAAGTGGAAGAGATAATCCTACTTGAGACTGATAGGGCCTGAAGTCTTTATCAGCTACATTGCTGGTAGAGAGCTCTGGGATGGAATGGATTAACTCACCTGCTTCATTTCAAGCAAACTAAGCTTGCAGAAGAGCCCTCAAGAGAATCTGATCACATAACTGTGTACTGGACTTGTGTCAGCCTTGCCACATTTGTCAGGCACCTGCAGCTTAAGTCCAGGCAGCACAGCTAGAGCCAAATGGATGCTGCAGAGATTATACTTCCTCACGTTCTGCTCTAAACATTTGTCTATCATTTCAGGTGCATTACTCTTGCATTCTAGAGAGGCTACCTTCCTTCTCATTCAAGATAAATTTAAGGAAAAAGTATTGGTTCCTGTACACATGTCACTGAAAATAAGGAGGACTCTCTTCCTCTCTCACACACATCTAGATTTTCGTTTGAATGTAAGGTGAATCACTGAATTTAGCACCTAAAACATTAACCTTTGATTAAGCTTCAAAAGAAATTAAACCATATGGTCCAAAGACTTCAGGATAACAATAAATAAAACTATGCCACAAACCTAAGGTCTGGTCCATCCACTTCCTTATTCCTATCTCTAAAGTAGTCTTCTCACACAGCCATTATATCCATATATTTCTATTTTTTAACGTCCCTCCATGCTCACATCCATGCCTCCCAGCTACTGTAAAAAGTTAAGTCTATAACAGGTTCACAAGGTCATTTTCTGTATTCCTGTTAGAATGTACAACATGAGAAAAGCAAGAATAATGCTAATGACTTAAGTTTATAGAGTATCAAATAGGAATAAACAGTTGAATGCTCTTAAAAAACAGACCAGAGCCTGTGCTTAGGAGGAAGGCAGAAGTTCACAGAAATACCTTTTTTTTTCTTTGACTAGAGAAAAATGCTTTTTCTACCTGCAACCTTGGAGCTTCCTGAATCACAAACATGACAGAGAGAAAACAGACACCTCAGAGATTCTCCAGGTTATTTGAGGCACTGCATCAATCCCACTGATTATAAACTCCTTGTGCTGTGGGGTTTGGGAGAAAGGCTTTCCTCTAATTTAATATAATTTCTACATAAAATACTTAACTTAATTAATGCACTAATTTTTTCTCAAGAGATTTAGATAAATAAAAAATTAATTTAGACATTGATCAACTGAATTATATCTAAAGTATTGTATCAGCACTGCACCAAAGAGCATCAACTAAGAAATTGTATAATAAAACTGTCAGAAATAACAATATTCCATCGCAATTCGTCTAGAATAACTTTGGGTTTTTAAAGGACAATTATCTCCAAGAAAAAAAAAAGGCAAAAAACCCCCTCAGAGATATTATTATCCACATGACCTGGGAAAAAGATTAAAGAATGTAGAAAACAATCACAAAATTTTGCAAAAATTTTGGCAAAGCTTGTCTAATAAAGGAGATATAAAAAACCAAAACTCAATCTAAACTTGATTATCATTTAGCATATATACTTATTGTAAAATCACTTGCATTTAGAAAAACCTGTTGTTTGCAAACATCAGTCCTCTCCAGCTCCAAAACAGATTTTCTACTTACTCTAGGGAGGCAAGTACCAGTTTTCTTACAAGTTTCATCTACCCCTTAGGCTTCAATCTCTTCGAGACATTTTGCAGTTTTAAGAGCACAGACAGAATATCATGAGGTAATTTGGCAAAAAAATAAAAAAGGCATCAGTTTTAATACTTGTATAAGGAAGTGTTATAAAAGCAAATTGTTCCAAAGATGTTGAGAAGAGTTTGCATTTACACAGCAAGAATGAAATAAATAGTGTTCCTAAAGGAAAACTTTAGTGTAGTACAAATTTTCATTGTTTACTTTAATGATAATTGTTGTTGTTGTTATCATTATTATTATTTTGTTATTCTTTATTCACTTAAGGAGTATAGGCAAAGTAGATTTGTGGACAAAAATAATTTCCCCAAACTCCAAACATGTCTTCAGTAAAGTTGGCAATCCTTTTGAAACTGAAATAACTGCTATCAAAAATTGCAAAAACTGGCTAGTCTTCACTTATCTCACATAGATAAAGGAAAGAGGGAGGAGGAGAAAAGAAGTTACAAGTTTTTGGCTTAGGATTTTGTTATATTTACTTTTATTTATTTTTATTTTATTTTATTTTATTTTATTTTATTTTAATTTAATTTAATTTTATTTTATTTTATTTTTATTTTATTTTATTTTATTTTGCTTTATTTTATTCTCTTCTCACACACACTGCAAAGTTACATCTATGTCCTTTAGCACAGAATCACAGAGTTGCAGAGAAAACCAACAAAGCTTGTGAAGATTGTGGAACGTAAGGCCTATGAGGAGTCGCTGAGGGAGCTGGGGTTGTTTAATCTGGAGAAAGGAGGCTCAGGGGAGAGAGACCTTGCTCTGTGTAATTATCTGACAGGAGGTTGTAGTGAGGTGGTGGCGGCTTTTTTCTTAGGGAGCTACTCATAGGGCAAAGGGAAATGGCATCAAGTTGCACCAGAGGAGGTTTAGGTTGGGTGCTAGGAAGAATTTCTTCACTGAAAGAGTGGTAAAACACTGGAACAGGCTCCCAGGGAAGTGGAGGAGTCACCATCCCTGCAAGTGCTTAAAAAACCAGTGGATGTGGCACTTCATAATATTTTAGTGGATATTGTGGTATGAAGTCAAAGGTTGGACTTGATTATCTAAAGGTCTTTTACATCTTAATGATTCTATTATTCTATGAAAAGTGCTGAGCCCAAGTGACACCCAATGACCTACAGGACAGCCTTTATTTTAGAAACTGAACATAAGCAAGGACAAAGCTGGAACCTAGGTAAGAGTTTCAGGAACATTTTTTTCACTGAAATTCCTAGACACTCTCAAAGGAACTACTAAAAATCAAAGTTACAATCATAGAGAGAGATTTTTCAAAAGTTCAATTGGCACGTAACTTTTAAAGCCAGGTTTGGAAAGGTGTTTACCTGGAAAGAGACAGAAATTTTGTATGAGTCCCTACGACTCATACAAAAGTTGTATGCTTGACACTTTAAAAACACCCACCAAGTGCTTTTGTGCAGTTTTGATGCCTAGATATTAGTGGACTGATTTAAAGAAAAAATTACCCCCTCCGACCTTTTCTCTTGGATTAGCTCAATTTAGAATACCCAATGTCAGATGATCTCACCCTTACAGCTGCACAAAATACAGTCTAGATTTTCCTGTCATATATGCGTATGCATGAGTGATTATATATGCAAAAATTCTGCACTTAGAATACAGCATTGAATGCCTTTCAGTGTTATTTCTTTTAAAGTCAAAGAGGATCTTCAGTCTCAAAAACATTTTTTATGTTTAATACTGTGTGCCATAAACACGTAATGACTTTATTTTTCTCCCTCAGCTGCCATTAATGCTAACATTAACATTCTTCAACAGAAAAATTTAATCGAACAGATTGCTAAATCTTATTAAAGGAGTGTCTGTATGCTCATCTGAGAACACATTCATTTATTTTCATAAATATCATGCAATGCATCTACAATATAACTGGAAGGTTACTTTTTTTTTTTCAGGAAATGTGTAAAGTGAACTACTAAAATACCTAAAAGCCTGCATGCTGAAATCCAACATTTATGTGTATATTTTAAAATATTAACAGTTCAATTGACAATGCTTCTGTCATCTCCTGTATTAAATAAAATGTTCACCAAAACATCATGTCCCACGGGTCTATCTCTCAAAAATTTTAACTCTAATGTATCTTATTAATGTGATGTATGTAGTGAAAAATTTTTCCCTATCTGTTCAAAACTTCAACAAGGAAAACTTTCAACAGGAAATGTATTAAATTATGCCTTTCATAACCATTTCTCTGACGGGGAAAAAGAATTTGCTGTAATCTTCTCTTTATTCCACAAGATGGAGCTCAATCCCTGTGCTACAGTTCTGCAACACCTTGAGAGTTGGCTTTTGTCCCTTTGACATTGTCTTATAGGAATAAGTGACAGTCAGGAATAAGTAGTGTGATGCAATAGTCCTCTCTTTATGGATGACAGAAAACAGTGTTGTGATCCTACTGTGATGTGTCTATAACCAAGCATGCATTTTATAAACTTAAGATTTAAAGATAAAATGCTATTTTATAGGAGTAACAAGATGCTATTAACTAGATGACATTTATATCCAGAATCCAGCACTTATTCAACAGAAAAACACAATGATTTGCCATACAGGGAGTTTTATGCTGGGTAAACATAATGACTGCATCTTTGGTATAAAAAAAGGACTTGACTCTTTACGTAAAACTGAAGTCCAGAACCTGAATTTTACTCTCCAAACATCCAAAATTATATCCTCCAAACATGTATCAACTGGAGTTTTTCTCTGAAAATCATATATCATTAAGAATAAACTCAAGGGTTGCCTGTTTATTCTGCACACACAAATCAAAGTGTTCTTTCACAGAAATACCTGAGAACTACAGAATCACAATTTGGCTGGAAACGACCTCTAGAGTTTATCTAGTCCACCAGGTACAGCAAACGAGATCAGGGACAACTTCATATAGTTCTGGTTATTTTTAATAGCATGTCCAGCTTTCTGAAAAGTGATGACAACCTGTAATCCTGATGATTCAGTTAAAAATTTGAGCTTTGTACTTCCAGTATTTGAATGCAACTTTTTAGTGGAAGCATCCATCTTTCAGTTACAGGGTAAAGTATTGGCACACTGTGAAGTACTGAGTACATGTAAAATAGGTGGAAGTAGATCAAACCAAGATGGAAAGCTTTTGGATTTCCTTAAAGGACACATCTAAAAGCCTACCCAATGATATTTGCTGCTTTGGGACCTCTTCAGTGCAAAAAATTGCATAGGCAAGAAGGTTTTTAACCTTGACAATTAAGTCAGTTAGAACAGCTTTAGAATCCAGCAACCTCATTCAGCTGACCTGCAACTAAGGTGACCTCATTCAGCATTGCAGCTAGTTTTGCAAGTTTGATATGCCTTAAGAGAACTTTCATGCCTTTTCAACTGTTGGATTACCAGTTACTTTTGCTTCTGTGAGCACAGTGGGTGAGATCCAGAATAATCCAATTTCGGAAGCATGGAAAAAAAAAGTCAACTTTTTGTTTTCCATGAAAGCCTTTGATGGCTCACAGATGCTGCAGTAATGTCTACCTATTCCACAGCATTTTTGTCTGTCTTTCACCTTACCCACATCCATGTTCAGAATAAGTATACCATATAAACTTCTCACACTGTAGTACTATACCCACCACCTTTATATTTCTATGGACTCAAGATACTTAGTTTTTCCTGGGTTTTTTTGTTGTTCTCCTTTTCAAACAAGTGCAAATCCAGATTCCCGTAGCCAGAGTTTTTCAACCATCTCTCTGACATTATACGCCTTTACAAGTCCCATCCTGCATGCCTATTATTCCCATTACACTTATCTAGCCTCCTCAGAACCTTCATCATGCGTGACCTCTTTTGTCATTTCTATGGTCATTTCTATTGTTACCGTTTTTCTGGGACATTTCCTCCATCCTTAGAATAAAATATAATAAAATAAAATGGAACAAAAATAATGCCATTCAGAGAACTTTTACTAACATACAATTCTCTGATTTATTGAAACCAGGAATATTTTATCTTTTCATTTCGCCTACCCACTGTAGACCAGATCAGGTTGTTGGTACTGGGACACTCCCCTCATCATTTCCTGCAAACCCTCTCAATTCTGCTTTTATTTTCAGCACTTGCAGGAAGTCTCCTCTCTTCTTTACAGCTGCTGCCATGTCCTATCACTGCCAATCATCTCACTACATTTCAGCTTTCCTCTCTAATTTCAGATTCAATCTCTCTGCTTCCCTCAGCAACCCCCCACTTTTCCTTGGCTTCTTTGTTAAATGATCCATTTGATCACTTTCATTTCCTTTGCCCTGATGCTTTACTTCAGCTCTCTGACTTGCCAAAATGTTCATCCTTTACATTTCATATTTTCATTGAGCTTCTCTCTCTTTTTCTGTCTGACTTTCCTCTTGCTGTGCCTTCCTCATTCTAGCTACCAGCTATTCTCTCTCATCACTGATCATCAGGCTTCACCATCTTCCCTTGCAACACTGAAGGCAATTCCTTTTGACAGCACTGATATGTGCCTCATGATTATATCCTGTTGGATTGTCTTTTTCATTTCCTGGGATGGCACTGATGGGCATTTTTTGAATATGCCTAACCATTTACGTTCTTCAAAACAGGCCCCCTCTTTCAGCCCCAGAGTTCAGAAAAAAAGAATGTTCACTTGTAATACATGAAACATTTTTTCAATTTCTTCTTTTGATGTTTATCTTTTTGTAGATAATTCTCTTCCCTTTGCCTTAGATGTCAGATTCTTCAAAGAGTGATATTTTCAATCCAAATGAGAAAGATTGTGCAGACAATTATTTACAGCTTCTGGCCTTGATGTATGCACTGTATAATGGTGAAAAGATTATTGGATCAAAGCAATAAAGTTTCCTTCATACTCAGGTGGGTATCTCACTTTCTGGATTACATAGCATTTTTTTCCTGACTTTCTCACATTCACAGTGGTTTATTTAATTTCCCAATGCTAAGTGGAACAACCTTGAAATGTAGATGGAGACATTTTCTATAAATAAAACCAGCACACCACAGAGTACCTTTCTCTATGTTACTTCATGAAATGCTTAATGAGATAATTAGAAATTTCCCATAGAAAGTGATAAATCTTGGTACACAATAACTCAAGAGAGAAAGGAAATAAATTAATGACTCAGTGCATAATGGGATGAAAGGGAGTCCTGAACTGAGTAATACTGTCCTTAGATTCCTAATTCTCAGGTAATGTTATAGAGTGAGCTAAACTCAGTTCAACTAATTGCACTAAGTGGGTGCCATAAAGTGAAGAAGTCAAATGCTTTGTGTCAATCTGACAGTTCACTTTTGAGATTGCAAACTTTGTCCAAGCAGAGAGATTCCTCAATAGGCATAATTGAAGGAGGTGTCTGATTGCGTCCATGTGCAGTTAATGAAAGAAAAAAACATATTATGAGCATTGAAAAATAAGAACTCTTATAGAGAGAACTGTAATAGACTCTGAGTCATCTAGTCAGCAAGGGTTCAAACTGCTACTGCAACCTCACTTCACCTACCTAAGTACCATTTGATACTCTTCATACTGTCACATATCTGGCATATTTGGTTGACGTGGGAAGACATGAATAAAAAAAAAGAGGAAAATAGATATTAGTATTTCAAAACAGTCTAAATATCCTTTTAATACATTATTTTTAAAAGTGAAAGGAAAATAGACTATCCAACAGAACAAGTCAGAAGAAAATTATTCAAGAAAGTAGTAAATTAAGCCCATATTTGCCCACATAACATTGGTTATATTAACTGCTGCAAAATTCATATGATGTGTTTGGTATGACTGTATATTTTTATCTGGATTAGTCACTTTTCTTTCAGTAATAAAAAAAAAAAAAATATATATAGTTCCAAATAGTGGAAGAATGAAAAATAATTTGACTTTTTTCATTATTTATCTCTCTTGAATTAATTGTCTTTTTGCAATTTTTTTTTTCCTCAAAGCCCAGAAGCATCAAAAAATGGAATAAAGGGGGTTGAAATGGATTGTTTATAATTCTTTGTATTTTATTCATTACTGAATACAAATTGAATTTTAACATGTCTCAATAAAACCAGAAAGATTCTCAAGTGTATGGCAAGACTTTTAGTCATGAGTGGGATTGGGTATCTGGTAAATGGAAGAGGTATCTTTTGGTTGGAGGCAAATTAGTAGCAGATAGGTTCATATCTCATATTCCTGAGAGCCTCCATCAAACTCTGGCTTGTCTTAATTCCATTTCATATTCACCAAAGCAAAAAAAAAACCAACAAAAAAACCCAAACAAAAGATGTCTTTGGCAGCACATCTTAGCTCTAGTTCAGAGCCAGGCAGTGAGGTAAAGCTCCCCCTGTATTAGGCATAGGACTGAACAGATGCAACCTTCAGTCTTCTCTTTCATAGCCACACTCGGATTTTGTTTTGCCCAAAATATTGATCATATCTGTTACTGCACACATGCAAAATACTGACTTGGTGGAATGAGTGAAGGAAGGCACAGGAGAGGAAGAGACAGAGGGGGCAGTCCTTACTGCAGGCACC
>VZRV01002109.1:0-35764 GCA_013398115.1 Falcunculus frontatus
AGGATCCATCCCCATCACTCCAGAATCCATCCCATCACTCCAGGATCCATCCCAGTGCTCCAGGATCCATCCCAGTGCTCCAGGATCCATCCCCATCCCCGCCTGTGATGGGTGCTCCAAGGGCCACCAACCCTTCCTATGGAAAAATTCCCGGTGTCCAAGCCTGAGCACTCATCCCAAATCCTCTCCTCATCCCAAATCCTCTCACCCCACATCCTCTCCTCATCCCACACCCTCTCCATCCTCACATCCCTCTCCAAGAATCTCCGAGCCCGCCGTTTTCCCACTTTCATGGCTAATTTCCACCTGCTCTGCAGGAAAACAACACCTGCAGCAGGGAAAAGCTTGGGAATGGATCTATGGGATATTGTGGGATCATCGGGAATGGGAAAGGAACAGAGGCCAGGAATCCAGGGGAAAAAGGGATGTCGGGAATGTGTTGGAGAAGAAGAATTTAGGGAATGTCTGGGAGCAGTCCCCAGCTGAGAGGGGAACATCCTTTGGAAATCAACAGGATTTTAGGGAATATTCTGGAGCATTTCCACAAGGGAATATTTCCCCAAGGTTTCCTGTCCTTGGAAATCAATGGGATTTTAGGGAATATTTCCCCAAGGGTTACTGTGAATATCCTTGGAAATCGATGGGATTTTAGGGAATATTTCCCCAAGGGTTACCATGAATATCCTCATAAATCAATGGGATTTTAGGGAATATTTTGGATTTCAGGGAATATTCTGGAGCATTTCCACAAGGGAATATTCCCCCAAGGTTTCCTGTGAATATCCTTAGGAATCAGTGGGGTTTTAGGGAATATTTCCCAAGGTTTCCTGTGAATATCCTCGGGAATCAATGGGATTTTAGGGAATATTTTCCAGGATTTCCTGTGAATATCCTTGGGAATCAGTGGGATTTTAGGGAATATATCCCAAGGTTTGCAGTGAATATCCTTGGAAATCAACGGGATTTTAGGGAATATTCTGGATTTTAGGGATTATTTTGGACCACTTCACAAGGGAATATTCCTCAAGGGTTACTGTGAATATCCCTGGAAATCAATGGGATTTTAGGGAATATTTCCCCAAGGTTTGCTGTGAATATCCTTGGGAATCAGTGGGATTTTAGGGAATATTTCCCAGGGTTTGCTGAGAATATCCTCATAAATCAATGGGAATTTAGGGAATATTTCCCCAAGGTTTCCTGTGAATATCCTCAAAAATCAGTGGGAATTTAGGGAATATTTCCCAAGGTTTCCTGTGAATATCCTTGGAAATCAATGGGATTTCAGGGAATATTTGGGATTTCAGGGAATATTTTGGACCACTTCACAAGGGAATATTCCTTAAGGGTTACTGTGAATATCCTTGGGAATCAATGGGATTTTAGGGAATGTTCCCTAAGGAATACCGTGATGATTCTCCAAAAGGAACGGGAATTTAGGGAGCATTTGGGATCATTTCAGCAGGAATATCACCTTACTGTGACTATCAGGAAACCAGTGGGATTCAGGGAATGCTTTGGATCGCTCCACAGCAAATCTCCAGGAAAAACCCCTCGGAGCAGGCAGGAATCAGCATTCCCAAGAAAAAGGAAGCAGCCCCATGGAGCTCCGGCTTCCTCATCCCAACTTTTCCCTCCAGAGAAAGCTGCCGAGCTTCCCACAGGGAAGGAAATCCCAAATTCCTGTCACTGCAGGAACACAGGGATCGAGGTCGGGGGTTATTCCAGGGGAGGCCTCGGATACCACTCGGATATTCCACACCCAGAGGAAAAGCGGGATACAAACAATTTATCCCAAAAAACAAAAACCAGTTTGGGCTCGGAGCTCCAAACAATTCCCGAAATTCTCTAAACCAGCACTACGACAGAACCCTAAAATCCCAGGATTTCCCTCGAGGAATTTTTTACCCGTGACAATATTTTGGATTCTTTGGAGCGTTCCCACATCCTCCCGTTTTTTTTCCCGCCGCCTCCAAAGCGGGAATAACGAGACAAAGAATTAAAGCTGGAGAGGGAGAAGCTCCGCGAAATCCATCCAGATGGGAATGGAATTATCCCTCCTGGAAAAAGCCAAATGTTGTTCCTGTCGCAGAGCTCGGCTTCTGCTTTTTAAAGGAAAATTATGTGGATCCCGCTCCCGCGTTTGTCCGGGATCGAAGGGGAGGGGAAGGCTCGGCACAGAAAGCGGGATGCTTTCCCTTTGTTCTGGGAACAGGTGGGGTGCAAGCCTTGCATTTTCCTGCTAAAACCCATTGGGATTCAAGGGCCTGGAACCTGACATCCAAAGGCGTGGATCAGGGAAAAGCCCCTCGGGAAACAGGGAATTTTGTGTCCCCTGCTGGCATTTTTTCGGGAGTTGATCCAGCCCCAAAGCCAGGCAGGAGAAAAGCGGGATGAGCCGGGAAGGGATGGAGCTGCTCTCCCCAAGGATTGCCGGGGTTTGGGGCCGAAGCATCCCTGGGATTCCCCTCTCCCAAAGTCCCGGGGAAGCCGCATCCGGAGGGAGAGGCAGCTCCCAGCGATCCCCGTTTTCCTTCCCTGCTCCAGGACACACCTGGAGCCGCCGGGAACGCCGAGGCCTTTCCCCGTTTCACCCCAATTCCTCGGGGAGCTCATCCCAAATAAACCCCTTCTCCTTCGGAACAGCATTCCCGACGGATTATCCTGTATTTATTTGTCACATCGCAGCAACTGCCGCCCTTTCGCCAGCACATGCCGCTCTTTCCCAAGCTCAATTAAAATTCCTGCCATTCCGCGGGATCAAAGCTCCTTCCCGGTATTATTCCCGGTATTATTCCCGGTATTATTCCCGGTCAGACGCTCCGGCTTTCCCTGCCAGCGCCGCTGCCCCGCTTTGTTCCCGCCGCTCCGGCCGGGAATGTGCGTTGGGATGCCGCCGTTCCCACTGACCCGGCTGCTCCCGCTCTGCCAGGGCCCTTAATTAGGGCTTTTCCCAGGAAAACAGGGAGTGAGGGATGAGCTCTGTGCCCGTCCCGGTGCCCACCTGAGTGCCAGCGGGGCAGCTCCGAGTTCCAGCTTCCTGCCGCATTCCTGCCCCTGCTCCCAAGCTGTTTGGCTTTGCCGCTTTTCCCCAATAAATTCCCCCAAAAAAGCAACGGGAATTCGGTGGAATCGCAGCTGAAAATTCCAGATTTGAGCAGCGAGGATTTTAATTAATGTTGGAATCAAGCCCCCAAAGACCAAGAGGGAATTTTATTTCTACGTCCTTTTTTTCCGTCTCCTTCCAGATCCAGGATTTCCCCTCCTCATCCCAATTCCTCCTCAATTTTCCAACTTAAATCACGGCACATCCAGGGCCGAATCATTCCCTGGTTATTTCCTTCTGCGATTCCAGTTGTCTGCTTTTCAATTCTCATCCCAAATTTCCGATACCTACCGACCCTTTGGATTTTTGGGAATGCGGCAGCTCTCCCTTAAAACCTCCTGTGGCATTTGCACCCAGTATTTGTCCCTAATCCCACCTGGAAATTCCAACCCAGGAGCTCCTTCCCTGTTTTCCGTGGGGTTTTCCTTCACATCCAGCCCTAACTGTTAAAATCACTGCGGAAAAAAGGGAGCTGCTGAGGAAAAATTGGATTTTCTCCCCAAGATTTCGTTTTCCGCTGGAATTTTTTATTTTTGGGAACGATTCCATGGAGGAAAAGAGACAAATCAGACTCCCTTTGTTTTATTTGCTCCAAAGGACAAATCCTTTGGGGATTTATTCCCTGCCTTCCGTGCTCAGCCCTTTTCCTTGCATTCCCGTCTTTTCCATGAAAAACCAAGGAATATCCTGTCATCATTCACCTCCTCCTGCAGGAATGCACCCCCAAATCCCAGAGAATCCATGGAATGAGGTGGGAAAACAGGGAGAGGAATGGAGGCAGAAAAAAAGCTAATCCTGATTTCTGTTGGGATCTGTGGATTAGGAATTAGAGGATATCCCGGAATCCCTGTTTTCCACAGGACCTCCCACCGTATTCCCACGCCAGAACATCTGGAAAATTCCCATATTCCTGAATTTTCAGCCTTTTCCAAGCCTAAAGCAGCCGGGCGGTACCAGGATGGGACAGAGGAGGGATTAAGGACATGCAGAAAGGAATATTTTGGGAATATTTTCCCCGGAAAAATCCACTTGGATTTGGCACCTCAAGGTGAGCTGAGGATGCTCCACCAGGACTTGCTTCCCTGGAAATTATTCCCACAAATCCCAGAAAAAGAGCCCCGCTCCCCTAACGAGTTCCGAGTTTTCTGGTGGAAAACTTTGGCTCCGAAGGCTTCCCAACAAAAATCCCTGGCTCTGGGCTGGAATATCCTGCCCTGGAATATCCCAAAAAGGGGTTTCTTGGCAGAATTCCCACTTTTAAGGATGGAGCTGGTGGTTTCCCTTTGGAATGGGGGAACACAGGGAAGGCTCAGAGGAGGTCACTCGGTGTTTTCCGGGAATTCCAGCACTGAGATTTCGGACAGAGCAAAGAAACCTCCAGGCCAAAATGCTCCAAGGATTTGCCCATTCATCATCCAGGAAGACAAAGAGTCTTTCCCTTTTTTTTATGGGAAGCGAGAATTCCTAAGGAAAAAAGCCATCATTCCCAGATAATGTCCTCAACACCTCGGATTTGGGATCGCCCCCCGAATTTGTGGATTCCCCTGGAATGTCCTGGGCTGGGCTGGACGGGGCTCGGAGCACCCTGGGACAGGGATCCCTGCCATGGGATGATCCAGAGATTCCATGGAATCCATCCCTGCTCGGCTCTCCCAGAGCCCCTTTCCCTGGATCCTTCCCCTCTCCCAGCCTGGCTCCAGCCCTGGATCATTCCTGGGATGAGCTTTCCAGGATGTGGGAACAGCATCGAGACACAATTTTCCTGGGAAAAGGCCTCTGGAAGATTCCAGCTTGAGCAGCTGGAAGATCAGAACTGGGGCTCCTGTTCCCAAGTGCCATTTTTAGGGAATGGTAAATCCCAAGGAATGCCACTCGTGGTGTTCCCGAAGGAAATTGGCTTTTTGTTCGGAATTTCCTAAGGCTCCGGATGGGAAGCGCCGAATCCCAGGGCAGTGGATAAAGCTGGGCTTATTCCAGGGAAAAGCACAAAGCTGGGATCACCTGAGACAGGACCACAAACGAGTTCAAATCCATGGATATCTGAACCCAGCTGGGACAAACGGGAAGAGGGAAAATATGGGATGTTCTGGGAGGAGCCCAGGAGCAGGAGCAACACGGCCAGAAATCAGGGAATCGTGGAATGCTTTACTTGGAAGGATCTTAGGGATCATCCCATCCCAAGGGCAAGGACTCCTTCCACTATCCCAGCTTATCCCAGCCATTCCCAGGGATCCAGGGGCAGCCACAGCTTCTCCAGAAAACCCTCGGAGCCGGGAATTCCCGGAACACCTCACCTAAATCCCCTCTCCCAGCCCTGCCGGGTCCCAAATCCCACTGCAGAGCCGTCTGTCATTCCTGAACCACCCGTGCCCCATCCCACCCAAGCTCTGGGATGTCGGGGGCAGCACGGGAGGGGAATGTTCCATATGTGCTCTGGGATGTGGGGAAGAGCCGCTCCCGAATTCCCGGCGCTGCCAGGAGAGCAGAGCGGGCGCTCGCTCCGGCTCCACATGGAGCTGCTCACAAGTTTTCCCGAGCTGGGCTGGGAATCAATCATTTTCCTAAGCTTGTCCAAGACCGGTCAGCGCGGAATCAACTCCCACGAGTGATTGATTTCCACTGGACGCACAGATTGGAAAGGGAACGGGCGGGATTCAGGGAAAATTCGCACTTTTCCAGCCTTTCCAAGGTTTTCAAAGCGGGAGCGGGGAGCCAGGATGGGACTGCCGAGGGCAGGAACAACTTCCACTGTCCCGGGATATTCCAGCCTGGCCTGAAACGTTCCCAAGGATCCAGGGGCAGCCACAGCTGCTCTGGGAACCTGTGCCAGGGCCTCAGCACCCTCCCAGCCAGGAATTCCTTCCTGATGGGAAGGAAAAGTGAAGGAGAAATTATCCAGGGAAGAGGAAGGATCCAGGGAGAGCTCAGAGCCCCTTGCAGGGGCTCCAGGAGAGCTGCAGAGGGACTGGGGACAAGGGATGGGACACAGGGAATGGCTTCCCACTGCCAGATGGGATTTGGGAAGGAATTCCTGGCTGGGAGGGTGCTGAGGCCCTGGCACAGGTTCCCAGAGCAGCTGTGGCTGCCCCTGGATCCCTGGAATGTCCAAGGATGATATGGAATAACCTGGGATCCAGTGCCACCATGGCAGGGGGTGGCACTGGATGATCCTTAAATCCTTTGGGATTTGGGATCCCAAGGATGCTCCCCACTCCCCATCACTTCCTGTCACATGTGGCAACAGAGGGGGTCTTTTTTCAGGCCAGGCTCAGCACAGAACTTAGTCCTGGTTTTTGTTATTCCCGGCAGGAATAGCCAGAGGATTCGTGTCCCCATCCATTCCCTGGAATCTCTGCTCTGTTGTTTCTGGAGCTGAGAAGCACCGGGATAAATCCCAGAACCATCGGAGCACAGCTGGAGCAGCTCCTTCCAAGGAAAATCTCCCGGAGCTCCGGGCTGAAGTGATGGAGAGGGACAAGGGACACAGGGAATGGCTTCCCATGGACACAGGGAAGCCAGGGAAGGAATTCCTGCCTGGCACAGGCTGCCCAGGGAAGCTGTGGCTGCCCCATCCCTATGGTTTAGGAAGTGTTGAAATCCTAATAACCCCATCCCACAACTCCTGCATGGACAAATCCCTCATGGAATGGTCGGGGTGGGGAAGGATTTTAAGGATCATCTCATTCCCTATCCCTTCCACCATCCCAGGCTGCTCCAAGCCCCATCCTACCCCATTTTGAGACAGACTCTGAAGGCACCTAAATCCCATTGTTTCATCCCTTCCCATCCCTTTTGTGCGGGTTTTATCCAGGATAGGAAAACGGAGGAGGAAGATGATCCTGACAGGAATTTTGCTGCGTTACTGGACCGAGCAAAAATTCCCAGGTAATTCCCAACCCAAGAGAGGGATGAATCCCGCATCTCCAGAGGGGCACGGCCCAATCCTCGGGAACGGGAGCCACTGGAATTTTCCCGGGCAGGTAGAATTCCAAGGAAGCCCCGTTTTCCTGCAGCGCCGCCATGGCAGATGTGGCTCGATTATGAGCGGGAGACTCCCGGGAATTGCTGCCTGGATCCTGCCATCCATCAGCAGCTGTTGGGAGGGAAGGGAGGGATGGAGCGGCGCTCCGGAGTGCGGGAAGGGTTTCTGGGATGGGGTAACTCCCAAGGAAACGGCTCCTTTGTCCTGGTGCTGCTCCCAGCCTTTTCTCCAGCCCTGGAATGTTCCAGGCCGGGCTGGAGCGGGCTCGGAGCAAGCTGGGATAAGTGGGAGGTGGCCCTGCCCCTTCCAAGGGATTCCATGATTCCCGGGTAATTCCAAGGCTGGGAAGAAGATGGCCTCCCCTTCTGCAGGGAGCAGCTCCCATCCTTCCAGCTTTTCCACAGGCTGTGTGATCACACCCAAGGATCCAGCACCACGGAACCATGGAATGGCTCTGCTTGGAAAAGCCCTCTGAGCCCAGCACGGTGCCCAGGCACCACATCCACACCTTTTGGGAACAATCCCAGGGATTCTGACTCCACACTGCTCCAGTGGGAACAGCCCCGCTCCTGCCCACGCTCCCACTTCCACCAGCCATTCCCAAATTCCTCCCGTTCCCACCTCATTCTCTGCTGAACATTCCAGATCCCTGCACCACATTCCCAAAGAACACGGACAAATAATCTGCCTTCTGCCTCTCCCTTTGGAATTTTTCCCGGCAGATCTGACGCCTAGAGAGCTTGGAATATTGAGGAAGCGATGAAATTCCCGGGATAGTTTTCCAAAGCACGGGGAAGGGAAGGGAAGAGCAGGAGGAACGAAGGGCCCTGATTAACGCTGCTCTTGGAACGAGCGAGCAAAGTGTCTCCCTAAAAACTCAATTGTCTGGGAACAAAGCGCGGGATTTGGCCACGGATGGCGTTTTTAGGCCCGGGATTTCTCCGGAGACTTCCCGAGATGCAAATTGTGAGCACGGGGAGGCAGAGGCACAAGCGCTCCACCTTTGTATTCCGTGGGCATTTTAGGATTTCATTGGAGCTCTCCTCTCCTCCGAGCTCCGGCGCTTCCCTCGGGAAGGCTCTGCTGGCCTTGACTCCCCGCCAACGACAATTCCCAAACAAAAAGGGACAACAAATCATATTTCCACAGCCATTTCCACCCCTCGCCGCAGCCTCGTGCTCAAACCACGTCCCACAGATCCCGGGAAAACTCGCATTTAGGGCCCACACCCGGAGCTGGGATTTTGGGAGCGCAATGGACCAGAGGGGATGAGCTCAGCCCAAGGAGCTGTGTCCCGGCAGGAATTGGCACTTACCTGGTGGCAGCCCTGCAAGTTGGAATCTCGGCCATATGAGGAGTACGAACCTCGCTCTGTTTTACCTGGGAATGAAGGAAAAAGCCAGATAAATACATGGATCACGGAGCTTTTCCAAGGTTTTTATCTGCTGTTCAACCCTCGTTCCCAAGGCCCATTCCTGCTGACCCTGCGATACAGGGAGGCGCAGGAAGGGGTTAACGATTTTCCTGGGAATTACATCCTCATCCCGGCTGTGCTTCCTGGAAATGGGATTCCATGGAATTCCAGAGGCTGGGTGAAGGTGGGAGCTGCCACCCTCCACGCCCCAGCTCCCAGCCTCACCCAGGAGCTGCTGGGAATGTGCTTCCCTGCTTTCTCCCAGGAGAAACTTCCCTATGACTGAGGAACCCACACCCGGGCAGGAGACCCGGATTGGGAACCGGGAATTTGCCACCGAGGCCGGGAGCCGAGCGGGGAGCTCAGCCCTGGTTCTCCCCTCTCAGATTTCCTGGGAAGCTCCTGAGGCTCCCATCCCAGAGCCCGGCCCGCGCCGTGGTTCCGGAGGGAAGAAAGGGGATTTTTGGGATTGAATGGGTGAAGAGAAGGAGGGAAGAGGAGGTTTGTGCCGAGCATTAAGTCATGGCTGAGCAGCACCGCCCCACGTGCTCCCAGACAAAGAGCAGTCAAGAGGGCTGATCCCAAACATATTGCCAGGGAAAGACCACCCTTTGGAGAGGAGAAGCTCGGCAGCAGCGGGGGAGGCACGGCACAAATCCCTCCGAAAATTCCCGGCTTCCCGACAAAAAGGCGCTCGGCGGCACCGGGATGAGGCAGCAGCTGCTGCCCGAGTTTCCTGGCCATGCCAGGGCCGTTCCACACCCGGCTCAGCATTCCCAACCCCATCCCAGTTCCATGGAGGGGCCACGGCGAGGCAGCTCCTCGCACAAAGGATGCCCGAGTTGGTTTAATCGTTCCCAAAACGTGCCCACATTCCACAATTGGAATATCCATCTCCCAGCTTGGTTTATTCCAAGCGCTTTGGAATTGAAAATTCCTTGTCCTCATCCCAACCGAAGCTCCGGGAGCTTTTGTCTCCCGACTGTTTGCCACACGAACCTCCAAAATGGGTTTGCAATTCACGGGACACCGCGGGAACTTCGGGAAACGCTCAGACCCGGTGACCCAAACCCCGTGGATCGCCCTCAGCTCAGGAACAATTCCAGACTGGAATTTTAACTGGGAATCGATGGGCAAAGGAACACTCGTGGAAGCCCATGTGGCACTGCCCAGCAGCCCGAGAGGGCCGGGAACGAGGCACAGGGGGCTCGGGGGGATGCGATTCCCCCCGGGAGGAGCAGGGCTGAGGGAAGCGGGTCGGAGCCGGCCCCCGGGGCTCCCGCCCGCGCTCCGGAAGCTCCTTTGCCATCGGCTCAGGCTCGGCTTAATTTCAGTTGTGAAAAAATATTTATCCCGATACAAAAATAAACCCCCTGCAAATTACAAGTTGTCAGGGATCAGATCCACTCCTATTTGTGTGGGGGAGGAATCGGGAACAGCGGAGACATGAATCATTCCCAGTAATTTGAGTGTTTCCATGACATCAATGGGCACTCGGCCAGGACTCTGTCGAAGTCTGTGAGGTACCAAAGCGGCTCCGCAGCCAGCGGGAGATTGACTTTTTTTTTTTTTTTTTTTTTTTTTTTTTTAGGATTATGCTCCTTGGAAAAGATTGCATCTCCAGCATCCACTTTTCCCACCGAGCCCGCGGCTCCTGAGCTCCCGAGGGAGTTTTTCCGTGGATTTCTGCGCCCCAGAAATCCGTCAGGGACGAACCCCATGAATTTGGGGGAAACTCGAGGCATCATTAAAGCCCAGCCCCGCAGAGATTGTCACAGTCACCAGAAGGATAAAATGATCCCCCTGTCCTTCTCCGCACCTCAGGAGGGGGGTGCATCTTTTCCCTAAATTCCCCTTCCCTAAATTCTCTTTCTCCTTTCAAAGAAGTCCCGTTCCCGACGCCGCTTCCCGTTCCCCGGCACATCCCGAGCACCCGATGGGATCCGACGGGCAGGAGAAGCCGCGAGGAGCGGCTCCGTAAGCACCTATTTGTGCTGCCAAAGACAAGCTGCTCCCGACTTCCCACCTTTCCCGTGGCTTAAAAACGCCCTTCCCGGGCATTTTCCAGGGCTGGGAAAAGCTTGGGATTCTCCCTCCTTGAGCTTTTTCCTTCGGAAGGTTTCAAAAAAGAAAAAAAGCCCAAGGAGAGAGCACGGCTCCGGCGCCGTCGCTTCCCGCCGCATCCACTGCGGAATTTTCGAGCCAAGCCTCCGGAGCGGTCGGGAATGCGGCAGCCGCTGCGGATATTTTTTGGCACAAAGACAACGGTGGCAGTGCCAAGCCCCATGGCTAAAACCGCTCCGAAGAGGCAGGAGGGGAGCATTCCGTGCTCCGCTCCCTTCCCGCGTGGAGCGGCCACGGCCGCCTTTTCCCAGAGAAAAGTCCCCGCTGGAATACTGAGCTGGGGGAGCTGGGGAAAGAGGAGGGGGGAAAATCCAGGGGAAAGAGAGGGACAGCCTTGGCAGGGTTTGTTTCCGTCGTGCCGCTCGCTCCCGGCTCGATCCCGGCCCTTCCCGTGGCTCCGGGAACAAAGCTCCGTGGCCGGAGGTGGCCGGCACGGGGAATAACTTCGGAGGCTGCGGCCGGGCTTTGGGGAAGGCAGGAGAAGCTCGGGAAGAGGGAAGAGAGCGTGGGGAAATATGGGGATGTGCGGCGAGCGGCCACAATGCCAATCACGGCAGAGACAAAGGAACGACTCCGTGCAGCTCCCGTCCTCCTGGCAAACGTGGCATTCCAGCTCCCCGAACACCTGCGGGAAAAACGGCCCCCTTCCCTCAGAGCCTCTCTCCCAAAATACCCCCTTTGTGCTTTGTTTAAGGGCCGTGAATCCGTCCAGGAAGAAGCCGTGGAGGAGTTGGGGAAATGAATTAGGAAATTTCAGGCACTTGCAAAGGATAAATGGGAGCGATCCCATTCTCCCCGCTCCTTCCCTGCCCTGCAGAAAGGGCACCTTGGCGCCTCTTCGGGAAGCAGAAGGACGGGGATGAGGCAGAGCAAAGGAAGGGAAATTATTCCTGAAAATTCTCTTAATTCGGTGTTTCCTTGCATTTCGCATTTTAACATTTTTTTAAGGGATGAATCCAACGGGAATATTTTAATTCCAGTTTTCCACGCCCGATATTCGGGTTTGGGGCTCGCTCAGACCGAGGAAAACTTGGCCGGGGAAAACAAAAACGATCAGGAATTGGGATTTTAAGAGCTCCCGATTTCCAGCTGCAATTTTGCTTCAATCCATCATTTAATTCCTGGATTTTTGGGTAATTAAGGATCATCCAACGGGAAGGAGCCCGACGCGCTCCCCGTTAGGGACAAACGAAACGACAAAAGAAACGGCAAATTTAACGACAAATTAAAGGAGAATTCCCAGCCCAAGCTGGGAACGAGGAACACAAAGCTGGAGGATATCTGGGATCAGGCGAGGGAAGGGGCTGAAGTTCCTCAATCCCAGTTCATGCAGGCACAGGCGGCAATTCCTGCTGCTGGGGATGCTTCAAAGCCTGGGACTCGGCCTCAATCCCCATCTTTGCATCCCAGATTTCCTCCCAGTTGGGCTGCAGGGGAAAGGGAAGATGGAAGGGCTCCGAACCCCGGCACTGGGATCGGCTCCCTGGATTATCCATTAAAAAAAAGGGCTTTTTTTCCCCTTGGAGCTTCCAAAGTGCCTCGTTTCAGCCAGGAAATCCAGCTAAAATTTGTAGGGAATTATCAATTATCCAAGGAAAACCTCGTGGAAATAAAACAGGATTTTCTCCCGTATACGAGCACCTCGGTGGTGGAAAAAGAAATCTCTATAAAAACATAAAATATTTATTTCTGGGCGTCCTGTTTTCTCCGTGGACACCTTCCCGAGGTTTTCCTAGGAAAAATGGAATTAAAAATCTCCTGCCCAGCTTCCCATGGGAGCAGCCAGCAGAGCGCTCCCGTATTTTTGCAGAACTTTGGAATATTCTTTTCCTTAAAAGAGGGAAAAAAAGAGAGGGGAAAGGGAAAAAAAAAAAAAGCGGGAACAAAAGAAAGGGGAAAAAAGGGAAATAAGCAGGAAAGGGAATTTTTTGAGTCCTGACTGCAGGAGCAGATCCCTGGCACCAGGAACAGCTGGCGGGAGCTCATCCCCTTTGTGCTCCGCTCGCCTTCCGAGCGCTCCGGCGGCTCCCGGGCGGCTCCCGCGGGCACCGAGCTGGCACGGGGACAAGGAGCCCTGGGCAGCGGCCCCACAGAGCCCAGGTGTTCCTCCCGCGGCTAAGCCGGGCTCAGCCAAGCCGGGCTCAGCCAAGCCGGGCCTGAGCCGGTTCCGAGGTAGCCCCGATACCCCAATCTCCGTGCGCGTTTTCCATCACAAAGGAGCTCATCCCTGGCACCGGATGGCAACGAGCCGCCGCTGCTTTGTGCTCCACGGCAAGGCCCCGCAACGGATCCAGGAGAAAGCCGGGCATTGCAGGCCAGGAAATGGGACACGAGGCAGGGTTTGAGCCGTCGGAGCCACAAACCAGGCACAAAGCTCGGGGAAATGTTAATCCTGACAGTCAGAAGGGAAACTGAGCTCACGGCCTGCTTGTGGGATGGAGGCAGAAACAGGGATGGGGATGGAAGGCACATTCCCATGGCATGGCAAGGGCAGGGAGCCCGATCCGGTCCCCGATCCTGCCGGGATAGAGGCAGGAAGAAGGGATGGGGATGGAAGGCACATTCCCATGGCATGGCAAGGGCAGGGAGCCCGATCCGGTCCCCGATCCTGCCGGGATAGAGGCAGGAAGAAGGGATGGGGATGGAAGGCACATTCCCATGGCATGGCAAGGGCAGGGAGCCCGATCCGGTCCCCGATCCTGCCGGGATAGAGGCAGGAAGAAGGGATGGGGATGGAAGGGACATTCCCATGGCACGGCGAGGGCAGGGAGCCCGATCCGGTCCCCGATCCTGCCGGGATAGAGGCAGGAAGAAGGGATGGGGATGGAAGGCACATTCCCATGGCATGGCAAGGGCAGGGAGCCCGATCCGGTCCCCGATCCTGCCGGGATAGAGGCAGGAAGAAGGGATGGGGATGGAAGGCACATTCCCATGGCATGGCAAGGGCAGGGAGCCCGATCCGGTCCCCGATCCTGCCGGGATAGAGGCAGGAAGAAGGGATGGGGATGGAAGGCACATTCCCATGGCATGGCAAGGGCAGGGAGCCCGATCCGGTCCCCGATCCTGCCGGGATAGAGGCAGGAAGAAGGGATGGGGATGGAAGGCACATTCCCATGGCATGGCAAGGGCAGGGAGCCCGATCCGGTCCCCGATCCTGCCGGGATAGAGGCAGGAAGAAGGGATGGGGATGGAAGGCACATTCCCATGGCATGGCAAGGGCAGGGAGCCCGATCCGGTCCCCGATCCTGCCGGGATAGAGGCAGGAAGAAGGGATGGGGATGGAAGGCACATTCCCATGGCATGGCAAGGGCAGGGAGCCCGATCCGGTCCCCGATCCTGCCGGGATAGAGGCAGGAAGAAGGGATGGGGATGGAAGGCACATTCCCATGGCATGGCAAGGGCAGGGAGCCCGATCCGGTCCCCGATCCTGCCGGGATAGAGGCAGGAAGAAGGGATGGGGATGGAAGGCACATTCCCATGGCATGGCAAGGGCAGGGAGCCCGATCCGGTCCCCGATCCTGCCGGGATAGAGGCAGGAAGAAGGGATGGGGATGGAAGGCACATTCCCATGGCATGGCAAGGGCAGGGAGCCCGATCCGGTCCCCGATCCTGCCGGGATAGAGGCAGGAAGAAGGGATGGGGATGGAAGGCACATTCCCATGGCATGGCAAGGGCAGGGAGCCCGATCCGGTCCCCGATCCTGCCGGGATAGAGGCAGGAAGAAGGGATGGGGATGGAAGGGACACGGATGGCACGGCAAGGGCAGGGAGCAGCTCCCAGCAGTGCCATCGAATGCCGAGGGAATGAAATCTGGGACCCGCTGGAGAAGAAAGCTCCAACAGAAACAGGGGAATTGAGGGTGGAAGTGGGGTTTAAAGAGGGAAGGTTAATTCCCAAAGATCCCAGAACTCCTTCCTGACACACACCACATCCAGGTGTCCGTGTCCATCCGTAGGCACACACGGAGATCCCACCTGGGACGGGCCTGGACTCCCTGTGGAGTTCAGGGAAGGGATGGGATCCATCACCCTCACATTCCTCACTCCAGGAAAATCCCCACGGATATTTCACAGCACTGATCCCAGTTCCTGAACTGGCGGATCCAAAGGGAAAGATTACGGGAAGCTGCCCCCTGTGCCGCCGTTCCGTAGGCAGCAGCACAATCCCTAACATTCCAGGGATTAATAAGCTGGATATCAAATCCACGCGCTAATTGCGAGCGGAATAATAAACTTCCCTAATTAAATTAGGGATTTATGGAAACAAAACGCCCGTTTCTTCCCAGGCTGAGGGAAGAATATGGATATTTAACGAGGGGAGGAAGCTGGAAAATTCCTTGGAGCCGTGGGATGCTCCCGGGGCCCGAGGCCACACGGAGATGCCACGATGGGAAGAATTTTGGGAGCCAAGCCCTTGTTTGGAGCGATTCCATGAGCATCTTTCGGCTCCTTCGGAATTTCAGGCTCCGGGAGATAAGGAGTGAACAGCTGGAACACCTGGAATATTGTTGGGAGAGGAGGAAAACCTCCAAGGAAACACAGGGATTGTGTTTCACCCTCTTCTTGGAATACAATAGGGAAAACGGGCCGGGGAGGGAAAAGGGGCACTGGAAAATGGAATCACAGGAAAATCCGAGGCGTTAGTGAATAGGGAAGGATTAAAGTAATAAAAAGGAACAAGATTCCCACAGAAATCTCCGATAAGAACACGCTGTAATCGCGCTCCAGCCTGCGGGAATATCCAGGGATTGGAGGTTTATCCCAAGCGAGCCTCGGAGCAGGATTCGGAAGGGAAACAGCCCCCTCCTGCTTCGTTCCCAAGATCTCTATCACGGAGCTGAAAGCTGGGATTCACCGGGAGAGAGAAGGATCCAAAGCCATGGGATGCCAAGGCGAGGATAAAACCCCACAAAGGACATTGGCAATGAGATCCAGAGCCTGTGGAGCAGATTTGGGATCAAGGGACACCTGGGCACAACATCCAGGAATGTCCTTTGCCAAAGGGACCAACGCGAGGCCACCGTGGCACTCTGAGGAATTTGGGATGGGAGAGAAGGAGCAGAGAAGAGCTTTCCCATGGAAGATTCCATGCCCACGGCAGGAGGTTGGGATGAGGGGCTCTGTAAGGTCCCTTCTGACCAAACCATTGCCAGACTCCAGGATTCCGTGGCACCAGGGATGGCAGCACCCGGAACGGGCACCGCTCCTTGGAATGCCCAGCACCATCCTTTAGGTTATTCCTAAAGAACCACAGCTCATCCTTCCCTGGAGATTAAAGGTTCCGTCAGTAATTCCTACCCAACTTCTATTTATCCCATACGTTCCACATCCCATAAAATTCCACCCCAAAACACGGATTTTTGTTCTCATTTTGAGAACAAAATAAACCAGTTTGGACCCTTCAGATCTTCTGAGGGGACAGAACAAACTCCAAGGTTCCCAGAGGATGGGAGAACGGCAGGAATTCCGGGGCTGATGCCAAATACTATGGAATTCCCCATTATACCCCATGAGCAATTCCAGCAGAGGGCACCCACACCTGCAGGAGAACTGACACTTCCCGAATATTCTGGGATCTTTCTGGCCTGAGAATCCACACAAACTCCACACACGCTCTCCAAGACCTCTGGAAGAAGGATAAAACATTCTGATTCCTCAGTGAAAACACCACACCTGAAAGGAATATTATGGTGAGGAGCAAAATCCACGGAATCCTGGAATTGTCTGGGTTGGAAGGAACCTCGAGGCTCACCCAGGGCTGATGGACAGGGACACCTTCCCTACCCGAGGCTGCTCCAAGCCCTGGCCACGAGAAGCCAGGGAGATGCTCCGAGGGCTGGGAATGTTCACCTAAAGAAGAGAAGGCTCCAGGGAGAGCTCAGAGCCCCTGGCAGGGCCTGAAGGGGCTCCAGGAGAGCTGGAGAGGGACTGGGGACAAGGCAGGGAGGGACAGGACACAGGGAATGGCTTCAGATTGGAAAAGGGGAGATTTGGGTGGGATATCGGGAAGGAATTCCAGTATTCCTGGGAGGAATAAGGCTGGGAGGGCAGTGAGGCCCTGGAATGGAATTCCCAGAGCAGCTGTGGCTGTCCCTGGATCCCTGGCAGTGTCCAAGGCCGGGCTGGAATTACCTGGGATGGTGGAAGGTGTCCCTGCCATGGAGGGGACGGCAATGGACAATCCTTAAGCTCCATTCCACCCCAAGGCATTCCACGACTCCCTGAAGGCCCAGGGAGACACCTTCCAGTGCCTCTCCCAACAACGTGACAGCCGAAGGGAAGAGCACGGCAGCGGCGATGCCGAGGTTTTCCCGTTCCGGAGCGCTCCGTCCCCAAGCAGCGGCACCATCCGCTCATCCCAGCCCGACCTAACGGGATCTGACGTGGGGTCAGCGCCAGGGATAACGCCCGGGAAAATTGCACGGCATCTAGGTCACCCTCTTGGGGGGAAAGCGACCTCCTCTGCCCATCTCCATCCCAATCCTTCATCCCGCAGCCCGCGGCTCCGAGCGCGATGCAAGAGAGGAGCCGAACGCTCGGAGCGCAAATCTGCTTCCAGGACGATCCATTATCCCTGACAAGTTAAATGTTCCATGGGAGACCATATGGCACCGGAGCGGGGCCGGCGCTGCGGCGGGAAACTCGGCAAATGCATCACAATTAAGGACTTGACTGGAGCCCGCGCTTCCGTGGGCTTGGGAGGTTTTCCGTGCTTTCCACGGCCTCTTCCTGCCCGGCCAGGTGAGCACGGGGCTCCCTGGAATTCTCTCCCCACAAAATTTGGGGTTTAACTAGCGCCGGACTCCGGCTCGAGGCCTTTTCATGGCCAAAAATCCGCTAAATCTGGGATATTCCTAACAAGGAGAACAGGGAGAACAAGGATCTTGGAGCAATGTGGAATAGTGGAATGTGTCCCTTCCCACGGCGTGGGATTGGAGCTGGATGATCCTCAGGATACTTCCAACCCAAAGCATTCCATGCTTCTGCTCTTGGACACCAAGGAAAAGGGGGAGGCAATGAAAAAGGAGGAAACGGCCCCAAATCCCCATTCCCAAAGTGTCTGGGGTGAGTTCCCCAGGAATGTCACCCCCAATCCCCAGGAATGTCACCCCCAATCCCCATTCCCAAAGGCTCAGGATGAGTTCCCCAGGAATGTCACCCCCAATCCCCATTCCCAAAGTGTCTGGGGTGAGTTCCACAGGATGGTCACCCCCAATCCCCATTCCCAAAGTGTCTGGGATGAGTTCCACAGGAATGTCACCCCCAATTCCCATTCCCAAAGGCTCAGGATGAGTTCCCCAGGAATATCAACCCCAATCCCCATTCCCAAAGGCTCAGGATGAGTTCCACAGGAATGTCACCCCCAATCCCCAGGAATGTCACCCCCAATCCCCATTCCCAAAGGGTCTGGGGTGAGTTCCCCAGGAATGTCACCCCCAATCCCCAGGAATGTCACCCCCAATCCCCATTCCCAAAGTGTCTGGGGTGAGTTCCCCAGGAATGTCACCCCCAATCCCCAGGAATGTCACCCCCAATCCCCATTCCCAAAGTGTCTGGGATGAGTTCCATGGGAATGTCACCCCCATTCCCAAAGGCTCAGGATGAATTCCACAGGAATGTGGATGAGTTTCCCTCCCCAGCCCCTCTGTGTCCGTAGGCTTGACCAGAGAATTCCCACATGGAAAGAGAACGGCCCTGCTGATCCCAAAGATCTCCTCCACCTTCCAGATCCAGGACTTTTTATGGAAGCAACGCTGGAGCCCCAGGCATTCCCAGGAGCCTGGATCCATCAATCCCTGGCTATTGATGAGGCTTTCCCAATGCCTGCTCCACAGGGACCGGGAATACCGGATTCCCCACCCCTATGGACATGGATCCCAACCACCACTGAGAACAAATGGGCCAATTAGAAGGGAAAAATATGCAAATGAGCTGCCTCTAATGAGGTTCTGCAATGATTTGGTGCTGAAAACAGGAGCTGGTGCTGCCAGGATTCCTTGTGGGAAACCTCTTCCGTGGAAAAGGATGGAAGGACTCCTTCCAGAAATGGGTTCAGGAGGGATTTTCTCACCATTTTTAATTTCCCAAATTTCTTGTGCCAGGATTCCCTTCCAGGGATGTGTCACAGGACCAGGAAGGCTCTGGGGAATATTGGGAATTGCTTCCCAGAGAACCAAGGTGATCCTTGGAAAAGCCCAAGCTGATGCCAGCTGATGCTTTGGGATGGAAATCCAAGGGAAAACAGGGATTTATCTCCAAATCTCAGGAAATCGGGATTTAAAAAATCATTATGAGGAATAAGAGCAGCTTTATTAAGGAATTATTAAATATTTATTAAAAGCTTAATTAAACAATTCCTCCTCTGCCTTAAGGAATTTTTTCCAGTTAGAATTTTGGTAGGAGGAATTTAATATCCCAAAATAATGGATTTGTCTGTCGTTATTCCTTGTAGGAAAATACTGAGACAAATAATCCCACTGGTATTCCTACATTTTTGGGAAGCCACATCTGGGATCGCGGTCATCCCATAGGAAAACCTCCTGGAAAACCTTCCTTGGGATGTTGCAAAAGGAAGTTTCTTTTATTTTCAGCTGAGATTTCAGTGTTTTCCCCTCCCAGGAATTCCATTCCAAAGGATTTATCGTTTCATTGGGTCCATCCCAAATAGATTATGGCTCCTGAAAATATTCCATGGCTGAGCCTCCAGGCTGGGAAGAAAACCACTTGGAAATGGATGTTCTCTTTATACAGGCTCATGGAATATCCTAAATATTCCAGGATCATGGAATAAACTCGCTGCTCCATGATGTTCTCCCTGACTCTTCCAATGGATTCAATACATGAGGCAGAAATGGAGGGGAGAAAAATCCAGCTAAAACCTTGGAGATTCCACAGGGAAATCCTGCCCCAGGATCTGATTCCCAATGAAAATGTCCCTACAAAAGCCAGATCCAAGGAGCTGTGAAGGCCAGGGTTGATCCTCTGCATTCTGTCAGAAAACCAGGAATTCTGGCTGGGTTTATTCCCAAACTCCCTGTTTTCTGAGCCATCAGGAGAACAACAACTTTAGCAAAGAATATTCTTTCCCTTAACCCACGCTTTTAAGCAAAAGATGTTGAAAGAGGAAAAAATGAAAACCCTTGGAATGATTCTTATTAAAAAGTTCAATATTCCCCATATAAAATCCAACGGAGCTGAGAACAATCCGGTTTCCAAGGCAATTCCCAAAATTCCCCCGGAGCCCCAGCCCTGGGGCAGTGTTTGGGCCCACCCTGGGGAAGGAACTTTGGGAATCTGGGATGTTGGGAAGGAACAGGGATCTGTGCCTGCTGCTCCTGGGACACACCACAGCCCCTTCCCAGCTCCCTGCTCCTCCTGGGAATGTCCTGAGGGTGATGAGGACATGGAAATGGATCGCAGCATCTTTCCCATGTGGGAATGTGAAGGAGAATTTGGCTCATCCCAAAAGCCCAAATCAGAAGGAGAAGCCAATGTTGGTGTTTTAGCCCTTGCCGGGGTTTGGAAAAGGCAGGGAGAATTCCCATGGAGGCTCTGTGACCCCAGAGCTTCACCAAATCCTGCAGAAATTCTCCCATTATTTCCCTGATTTTTGATTTATTCCTTTAATCCCTTTAACTTCCCTTTTCCCCTTGGAATCAATCCCTAATTTCTGATGCACCACTCTCAGGCCTGACTCCGTTCCGCATCCCATTGCTTCCCATTGCCCAGAAATTAAATGAAATTAAATTAAAAACCATGGGTTTATTCCCTTCTTCCCATGGAAAACCACCAGAACATTCTGAAGGATTTTTTGGAACGAGTTTGTGGGATATTTATTTAAGCTGGATAATGTATTCCCAATTTTTTGGGGAATAAAATCTGATAATTCTCATTTTACTCCTGCTCCAAGGGGCTGGGAGCGTTTGTCCAGCCCTTCCCAAGGCAAATTCCTCACTGGGAGAAAATAAGGATGAACTGGAATGTGTAGGAAATATATTCCCAGCTTCCCAAAGCCACATTCCTCATGGAAGAGCCACAATTTATTCCAATATCATCTTTAAAAAATTAGGAATTTGGTTTTTTTATCTCGCTGGCTTTTTTACCCAAATTTGGAATTTTTAAAAATGAAACAATTTGGTGTCCAAACGAATAAATGTGGTTTCCACTTCTTTTATCCCTCCTCATTCCCCGTTTGTTTTTTTTTTAAATTAAAATTATCCCCACATTTCAGCTGATGCCGTTTCAACGCTTTTTACATCCCAAGATTTTTATCGCTGAGCCCAAATCCATGGATTTGGGGGGGAAAAAAAGCCCAAATCCCAGTTGTTCTGCAGAGAAGGGAATTTCAAAGCTCCCAGAAACGTCGGGATGAACGGATCTATTCCGATTGCTTACAGGTGCCATTACACCATCTGCCTGGGCACCCTGCCCATCCCAAAGGAAATTATCCCAAAAAATAAAAGCCGATCATTCAAACCCATCCACGCTTTTATATCGAAATATAAATCCAGTGCTAAAGCGTGAGCTGCCCAAAGTCCCTAAAAAACCCCATTATTTGGGAAGAACGGATACTGGGAGAGCAGGCGGGCAGGGAAAAGAGGGAAAGTCTTTTCCCAAGCCCGGGAATTGTGGAATTGCAGTGGATCAGACACATCCCTGGAGCAGCATCACCCTGCCATTCCCACCTGGATCCCGGGCTGGGGTAAACGGACACACACAGCCAGTGCCAGAGCAGGGAACTGCAATCCCAGGCTGTCGGCTTCTCCTCTGGAATTGTGCTGGCACCGAGAGCTTCCCGGGATGCTCCCTATGGATGCCCTGGGTTCTCCCACGGGGAAGCTCGGGCCGCTCCCCACATCCCAAAAGCCGGAATTGTCGGAGGCCCTGTCGGAAAGCGAGGGCCAGAGGCAGGGATGGGAAGGGCAGGAGGAAGGAGCAGGAGCGGCCGGGATCGGATCCTGCTCCCCGGGCCCGTGGATCCGTCGGGGAACGAGGAATCCTTGGATGCACGAACAATCGGGGAACGAACGAGATAAAGCTGGGAGAGAGCGGAGCCCGGCAGCGCTCGGAATCAAAGGGAATTGGAAGAGGGGGGAAAAAGTTTTCCCAAAATTCCCGTATTCCTGCCGCCGGCGCGTGGAAATCGGGGTTGTTTTTCTCGCCGGCTTTTTTTTGGGAGGGGGCCAGGGCTGGAAGGAGTTAACGGCTCCCTCCCCTTCATTTGCATCTGGTGCTTTTAGTGTGTGTGTGTGTTTTTTTCTTCCCTGAAAAAGTTGGCAGAGCCGCCGATTTTCCATAATGCAAGCATTTGGGAATTGTGAGCGGAATGAAACCGATCCAATCTCCTGACTGCGACATGAATTTTCATTAATTACAACCTTGTCAGCAAAAGCATTATCAAAGCTGAATATGAAAATGCTAATGAGTTCTCATTTGCATATTTTTCTTTGTTGGAATGTCATTAATTATTACATTTTATGATGATGAATGCAGCTGTCGAAGCTCTCCGATGCATAATTAGCCATCAGAATGCCAGGAGCCGATCAGCAGTTTTGGGGGAAAAGGGAAAAAAACAGGGAAAAGGGAAATAATCCCCCAAATTTCCCGACGGCTCGCGCCGAATCCCCCCAAACTTTCCACAGCCGACGCTCCTCCCGTTCCCAGCCCGCTGCTGGAGCAGGAGCACGGGGACGGATTTCTCCCAGGTTCATCTCAAATTATTTGGGATTTTTTTTTTTTTTTTTGTCGCCGCTTCCACAATCGGAGCAGCTCTTAATAAAAAAAAAAATCGTTATTCCAGCTTAATTAATGCCACGCTTAATTATAACACCATGATGTCAGCGGTTTTAATTAAGCATTGGCTCGGGTACAAGAAAACTCCTCGCCGCAGTAAGAGTCGCCAGCCGAGGCTTCTGCCGGCCGGGAGCGGCCCCGCACCGAGCCCTCGCGGGAGCCGCGGTGCCCCGGCCCCGGCCCCGGCCGCTTTGCGGAGGGGTCCGAGCGCAGCCGCGCCTCCGGAGCCAGCGGATCCCCCGGCAGCACCGGGAAGGGGCCGCGGCTGGAACAAACAGGCGAGGAGCGGGAGCAGATGGGCCCATTCCACATGACCAAGCCAATCAATCACAGCTGAAGGGCCCAGGTGCGGCGCAGCCGCGCAGCAACGCCCCATTTCACAGTCTGTCACACACAGCCACTCGGCCCGCCACCGCTGACCCCGCTGCCAGCCCGTCCCGCAGGACCTCAGCTGCACGGAGCTCCCTGCTCCTTCCCTCCCCTCTCCGAACCTTCCCTTCCCTTTCCTTCCCTCTCCTTTCCTTCCCTCTCCTTCCCTTTCCTTCCCTCCCCTCCCCTCTCCTTCCCTTCCCTCTCCTTTCCTTCCCTTCCCTCTCCTTTCCTTCCCTTCCCTCTCCTTTCCTTCCCTCTCCTTTCCTTCCCTTCCCTCTCCTTTCCTTCCCTCTCCTTTCCTTCCCTTCCCTTTCCTTTCCTTTCCCTTCCTTCCCTTCCCTCTCCTTTCCTTCCCTTCCCTCTCCTCTCCTTTCCTTTCCTTCCCTTACCTTTCCTTCCCTCTCCTTTCCTTTCCTTCCCTTCCCGAACCTTCCCTTCCCTTCCCTCTCCTCTCCCTCCCTCTCCTCTCCTTTCCGCACCTTTCCTTTCCTTCCCCTCCCTTTCCTTCCCTTCCCTCTCCTTTCCTTCCCTCTCCTTTCCTTCCCTCTCCTTTCCTTCCCTCTCCTTTCCTTCCCTCTCCTTTCCTTCCCTCTCCTTTCCTTCCCTCTCCTTTCCTTCCCTCTCCTTTCCTTCCCTCTCCTTTCCTTCCCTCTCCTTTCCTTCCCTCTCCTTTCCTTCCCTCTCCTTTCCTTCCCTCTCCTTTCCTTCCCTCTCCTTTCCTTCCCTCTCCTTTCCTTCCCTCTCCTTTCCTTCCCTCTCCTTTCCTTCCCTCTCCTTTCCTTCCCTCTCCTTTCCTTCCCTCTCCTTTCCTTCCCTCTCCTTTCCTTCCCTCTCCTTTCCTTCCCTCTCCTTTCCTTCCCTCTCCTTTCCTTCCCTCTCCTTTCCTTCCCTCTCCTTTCCTTCCCTTCCCTTCCCTTTTTCCTTCCCTTCCTTCCCTTCCCTGCCCATTCCTGCCCCACTCCCACTGACACCCTCATAACCAGCACCCCCTCACCGTGCCCAGGGCACCTCAGCCCTGGAGGTGACACTCCAAGGTTTTCCCAAAGGCTGGGAACAGATCCCAGCTTCGGTGGGAATCATGGACTGGTTTGGGTTCAGAGGCAGTCGAAGCTCAGCCCGTTCCATGCCCTGCCAGGGGCAGAGACACCACCACTATGCCAGGTTTCTGGCCAGCTTGGGATGCCCCACGGAATCCTGGAATCACAGGCTGGTTTGGGTGGGAAGGGATTTAAGGATCATCTCATTCCAACCCCTGCCATGGGCAGGGACACCTTCCACTGTCCCAGGTTATTCCAGCCTGGCCTTGGGCACTGCCTGGGATCCAGGGGCAGCCACAGCTGCTCTGGGCACCCTGTGCCAGGGCCTCCCCACCCTCACACACAGCAATTCCTTCCCAATATCCCACCCAAATCTCCCCTTTTCCAATCTGAAGCCATTCCCTGTGTCCTGTCCCTCCCTGCCTTGTCCCCAGTCCCTCTGCAGCTCTCCTGGAGCCCCTTGAGGCCCTGCCAGGGGCTCTGAGCTCTCCCTGGAGCCTTCCCTTCTCCAGGCTGGACAATGCCAGGGAAGAGCCTGGAGCTCTGGTCCCTATGGATATCACATCCCACCTAACTTGCATCCCAAGATATTTTTTCCTGATTCCAGGGAGGAGGGACAATGGATAACCCTGACACAGCTCTGCCTGTCCCACCTGGATGGAATGGGAATGAATCCAAGGCACAGCACCCAGCACAACCCGAGTGTCACCCGGCACCCCAGCCCCTTCCCACCTCCTAACAAAACCTGCCAAGAGCCACAGAAATCCCACAGAAATCCCACAGAAATCCCACAGAAATCCCACAGAAATACAGGTGAACACAGACGGAAGAGCCATGATTTGTGCTTGGAAAATGAACCGGGAGAAAGCCTTTTGGAAATTTCAGGAACACAGAGATGAAGGATCAAATCCCCTGTGGAGATGTGGGAACGCCCCCACATCCCAATGGAATCTGGGGATCCCTGCTCCCCATCCAGACACTCCAGAAAGCAACACTAAAGCTTCCCAAGTTGAAAGAATTCCCTTTTTTCCCCCCGAATTTGCCAGTCCTTTGGAAGTCGCCTGAACGGCAACAGCTGCTGCATTAATAATATAAAGAAAAACTGGAATTTCTGAGAGGATTCAAGGAAGATGTGAAGGCAGTGAGATGAAAATTCCGAGCTCATTCCGAATCTCCCGGGAAAGGCTGGGAGTTGGTTTTGTCCCACTCACCTGGCCAGAGGTGCTGCCCGGGATTGTTTTCCCCACACGTTAGCACAGATAAATTGCCCCTTTATTTTTGGCTCCAAAGGAATGGCGGTACAGAAAGCAGATGTGAGCGCCGGATCCTTTCAAAGGAAATTTCCCAAAGCCGAGCCCGTTCCAGCTCCACATCAAAGGCACTACAACACCCATCTCCTCCCCCTTCCCGGATAATTGCTGGGATCCAGGTCCTTTGTACGAGGTACGGCTGGAAATGGGATAAATAACCATGGCTGGGTGCTCCTGCTGCCTCACCTGCCCAGGGATGGGAATGATCTGGATTCTGGGATCCCTTTCCCTCGGAGCTTCCTGACAAAGCCGGAGAGGAGCATCCGTGTTCAGCCTGGCCTGGGACACTGCCAGGGATGCAGGGGCACAGGGATCCAGAGGCACAGCTGTGGCTGCCCCATGGTCCCTGGCACTGTCCCAGGCCAGGCTGGGAGCACCCTGGGACAGGGAAAGGTGTCCCATGGCAGGGGTGGGATGAGGTGATCCTTAAGCCCCTTCCCACCCCAACCGTTCCCTGATCCTGTGATTCTCCCAGCCCATATCCCTGTGTGATTCCTGTGTCATGTCCAAGCCTCTCTGAGTCTGGGATCAGTGAATCTGAGCCAAACCTGCAATACCCAGCCCCACCCATCCCATGCACCCACAGGAGACAGATAATTATCCCTGAGGAACACTGCCATGGACCTGGGCTCTTTGTCCACCCACACCCGGGCTCCCTGCACCTCCCCACTGGGATTTAGTGCAGTTCTGCTGTGGATTCTCTGGCTGACCTTGGGAAGTCACAGCTTTACAGTCCTCAATTTAGGAAAATCCCACTGGGACCCACCTGGGGTCATCCCATGGAGAGAGAGGAGGAATTTCCTTTAACAGCATGAAAGGGAAAATAAAGGATACTCAGGAAGCAGGAAAGGAGGAATGTGCTCCATATTCCTTTGTCTTTTGTGCCTAGTTCCTCCCATCCTGAGTTCTCTCCTGCCCTGACTCCTCCGTCCTTCATTATCCTCTTTCCTGTTGTTATGCTTCGAACTGGCAAAAATTCCCGACTGCACAGGCGTGAAAACTGGCCCCAATTCCAAATATAAGCCCCGATGTAGGCCAGGGTATATTTGGCAAACACAAATCCTCGCCAGATTTACACAGCTCTAATAATAAGGTGACGAGGACCGCGACAGGATTACGGATGTGGCCTCCCTCATCCCCACCAAGTGCCAAAGGACTTGGCTTTGACTTTGATTCAACCTTTCCACATGGATCTCACCTCATCAACTCCGGGGGGTGGGAAAAGGGGGAAAAGGAAACCCCCAAAAGACTGACCAAAGCTGTTATGGGCTGGGGGAGCTTGGGATGTGCTGGTTCCCATCAGCCCTCGGATCTGGAGCTCTCATTTAAGCGGGAACTCGAGTGCACACGGAGCATGGAAAAGGCTCTCGGTATTCCTTAGGGATTTCCAGCCCCAGCAGAGTCCAGGTTCCCATTCTGTTCTGCTCCACTGCCACAGAAGCAGGCTCCTATCACGCTCCTTCCCTCCTCATCCACGGGAAAAGTCCTTAGGATGTGTTTAAAGCTCCCCAGGATCCCACATCCCCCTCATTCCCGTCTCCATCCGTGTCTGCCTGCTCTCCTGCAGTCAGGAGAGGGGCATCTGCCTGTGCCACATCCACGGCTGTGGATATCCCATCCCTGGAAGTGCTCCAGGCCAGGCTGGAGCAACCTGGGATAGTGGAAGTTGTCCCTGCTCATTGCATGGGACAGTGCAAGGGGACAGTCCTGACAATCCCTTCTGATCCAGGCCTGTTTAGGATTCCTTGATTCACCTGGAATAATCCCCTGGCATCTCCTGAAACACCAGCTTTCTCTGAACACTGCCCACAGCACATCTCTCCTTTCCTCCCTTCTCCTCCCGCTCTCCCTCTCCAACCCAGGATTCTTTTACTCTGCATTTTAACACAGAGTTGATGGTGGATGACCTCAAAGCCCTTTTCCAATCTGAACAATTCCACGGCTCCATCTTGAAATCATTACCAAACTTGTGAGAGTGGAACTGATGATCTTTAAGATCCCTTCCAACCCAAAATCTTTAAAAAATAAATTCTAGGAATAGCAAATTTTTAGGATTTTTAGAACCGGACAGAGCCACGGCCAAGTCCAGGGCTCTGCCTTGAGGAGTCTCCTGCCGGATCCACCGAAGCTGGATTTGATATTCCCTCTTTTTAAGTGCAGCTTGTTCCCCTCGTTCTGTCTCCTCAGCAAATCCCATGACACGATGGAGGAGGAATGCGGCCTCGGAGGAGGGAACGAGCGGAGCTTCAAAGCCGAGTCCTTCCCAACACTCTCCAGGTGTGCGCCACATGAGCCGGCCCTGGAACCGCGGCCGCTCACGGGGCGATGACAGCTCTGCAGAGCGCGATCAAAACCATTCCACATGGAAAAAATATCAAAGTCGGGCGAAGAAGCCTTCTGCCAGGCGAGGAGGGGGAAGCCAGTGCCGCAGATCCGAGTGGGAAGGACGGGCTGGTGCAAGGGGAGAGGCAGCTGGGGCTGCCACGCACTGCTAACGTTTATGGGACACAAAGCACATCCCAGTGATGGGGCACAAAGGGAACCCCCGGCCTCAGCCAAGGCCAGGAACGCTCAGGTTGTGGGAGCAGAGAGCTCTGGGATGATCAAAGCTCTGGTTCTGTTCCGCACAAACAATTCCACACCGAATTCCAGGGGAATTCTAAAGCCGTGCTTGGGAGAAGCTCGAAGATCGTGGAATGGTTTGGGTGGGAAGGGACTTTAAAGCTCCTTTTGTTTCACACCCTGCCATGGGCAGGGACACCTTCCACTGTCCCAGGTTATTCCAACCTGGCCTTGGACACTGCCAGGGATCCAGGGGCAGCCACAGCTGCTCTGGGCACCCTGTGCCAGGGCCTCCCCACCCTCACACACAGCAATTCCTTCCCAATATCCCACCCAAATCTCCCCTTTTCCAATCTGAAGCCATTCCCTGTGTCCTGTCCCTCCGTGCCTTGTCCCCAGTCTCTCTGCAGCTCTCCTGGAACCCCTTCAGGCCTCTGAGACCTCTGAGCTCTTCCTGGAGCCCTCCCTGCTCTGGGCTGAGCATTCCCAGCTCTCCCAGCCTGGCTCCAGCCTCGGAGAATCTCCGTGGCCTCCTCTGGACTGGCTCCAGCAGCTCCAGGTCCCTGTGCTGCTGTGGGCTCCAGAGCTGGACACCGTGCTCCAGCTGGGAATACACCGAATTTGGGAAACCATCTGGAAAACCTCCCCTGGTGTTTGCTGATCCTGATGGCTCCCTCAGTGGAAAATTCCTCCTGACCCACCCCAGCTCTGGCTTATGGATGGCCCCAAATCCAGTCTCCCACCCAGGAGCCTGAATTCCTTGCTGGAAAACACATTTCAAATGAGTCAGAGTCACACACAAGACAAGCCCCTGAAATCCTTGGGGAACAAAGGCTCCCCCCAGGGTTATCCCTGTGGAAGCTGAGGGCACTGAGGATGGACAGGAGTTGGATGTTTTTCCCCATAAACATGACACACACCTTTCTTTCTTTATTTAGGAATTCTGGGTTGGCTCCTCTCCGGTTTAATCCGTGCACTGATGTTCTCACCCACCGTGTGATCACCCAGTCTGGAATAATCCCTATTTCCTTCAATATTTCTTGCCTCTCTCCTGGGAAATTTAGAGCCGATTCTGGCATCTGTTCCCCGTCCTCTTTTGTGAACACTGAGGCGAAAAATCCATTTATTTTTTAGCAGTGTCTACATCATCTGTCAATAAATTCCCCTTTCCAGCTCTAAGAGCTCCTAAAATTCCCTGTCCTGGCCTCCTCCTCTTTCTGCATCGTCGTGATTGTTTATCTTCACCTCGGGCCTGCGCCTGCTTTTCCTACTCCTTCCCTTCCCCGAATCCGGCCTTTTACATCTTTTATTCCCCATTTCCTTCCTCGCCTTTCATTTTCAATCCAAGCCGTTTTTCCCGGATAATTCCCACAAACACAACGAGAAATACAAACACACGCCACGGCAAAACTGGAATATTTTGTCAGCCTAATTTCTCCTTCTTCCTCCCATTGAATCACCGCGTTTGCTTCCCAGAATATCCCTCTTTTTCAGGACTAGGGAATATTGAGCCCGCAGCTGCACAGCAAAAAAGTTTGCGAGAGAAAGGAATAAATGGGAATACTCTGATTTCAGTTAGGAAGGAATATAATCTAATTAAAGTCCTGCTGGTTCCTGTTAAACCCGTGCTCCGGAGCTTTTTATTTCACGTGCTCCCGGGATCAAAGCCCGGCCCCGGTCCCGGCTGCCTTGTCTGGTGTGAGAACTGGTGCTGTCCCTAATTCCGACCATATGGCAGGAGGGATCTAGTGGCACGAGGCTGGGGAGAATTCCCGTAGCCTCCCGTCAGCCCTGCTTTATCCTCACCACCACAGCTCCTTCCCATCGGATCCCATCTCCTCCGTGCCTCCGACCCACCGCGGCCTGGGGAAAAGCTCTTCCCGAGAAAGCCGCCGGGAGGGAATCAAAACCCCCAAAATCCAAAGGATTTTCAGCTTCCAGACAAGGGGAGGGAAGGCTCACCTTTTGTCCTGGATGGAGAGGGAAAAGCCCGGAGGGGATGCAGGGAGCCGGGCGTTTGAAGCACGGCCGGCACCGAGGCTCGGCCCCCCCGGCCCCGGCAGCTCCGGCTCTTTTTCCAGCACAATCCAGCCAAAGCTCCCCCAAAAAGTTGATTTTATTTATCTAACTCCTCCTTTAATTCCCCATCTCTCCACGCTGGGAAGTTCAGACTTCAGGGCCGGGCTGCGAATGCTTATTAATTAAACCCGGCTTTGTTGGACACTCTGGGCTTTAACTAAGAGCATAACAAACCCTTTGTTTTTCCCTGCTTAACGGAGCGTGACTGCCTATGGAAATGACCCACTAATTCACCAAATTTGTTTTGTTTCCCAGATTTTCCCACATGTCCATTTTCCAGCTGTAATGCAAATCTCCGCCCGCAGCCGGTCGCGTCCCCCCGAAGCGCGCCGGGACCTCGAGGTGATGCACAGTCATTAAGGGGCTGCAGCCACTTCAGCCAGAAAACCCCAAAAAGCAGGAATTCATTTTTAAACCCTTTTTTTGGGGGGAGTGCTTTTAATTTGGTTTGCATTTTTTGGTTGTTGTTCGGTTGGGTTTTTTTTTAAACAATTATTTCGAACCCTGCAAGGGTTTTGTGTTGGAAGGGACTTTAAAGTTCATCGTATTCCAACCCCCTCTAATTCCTAAATCCAAAAGATCTACAAGTGGAGTTCTTCCCTCCTCAGGAATATTTTCAGGAAGTCACTTCCAGGTTTCTCTCAATACCCAAACAGTTGGGAGCTCAAAACTCCCTCTGCCCCCAGCCTCAGCTCAGCTGGAGAACAGCAACAAAAGCTCCTCGGAAAGCCAAGCTCCAGTAATCCCTGGAAAAGGCAGGAGCTTGTTAACCACTGGATTTTACTGGAAAAGCTGCTTCTCTATCCAGGAGATACAGAAATTGGAGCCTGGAGAGAGCATTGGAGCCTGGAAATTGGAGGATTTCTGGATTGCTGAGAAGGGAGAGCCGGGTTACAGGCAGGAGGCTGGGATCATGGACAGGAGCCTGGAATTACAGGTGGGAGTCTAGGATTATAGCAGGAGCCTGGGATTATGGACAGGAGCTTGGGATTATGGCAGGAGCCTGGGATTATAGCAGGAGTCTGGGATTATTGCAGGAGTCTGGGATTATGGGCAGGAGCCTGGGATTACAGGCGGGAGTCTAGGATTATAGCAGGAGCCTGGGATTATGGACAGGAGTCTGGGATCATGGACAGGAGCCTGGGATTATGGACAGGAGCCCGGGATCATGGACAGAAACCCAGGATTATGGACAGGAGGCTGGGATTATGGACAGAAACCCAGGATTATGGACAGGAGCCCAGGATTATGGACAGGAGCCCAGGATTATGGACAGGAGCCCAGCATTATGGACAGGAGTCTGGGATTATGGACAGGAGTCTGGGATTATGGACAGGAGGCCGCTCCTTCTGCCTCCAGAGATGACAACTCCAGGCTGTCACACAAAATAACTCCTTACAAAAGCTTGGCCTTGTTTAAGTACAAATCCCAAGGAATGTAAACTTCCCTGAAAAGTCTGTAGGACAAACTCATATTTCAAGGCTTCGCTCCTGCACATGAATTGCCACAGTCGACAGTTTCTATTTATACATCTGCTGCTGCTTCCCAAAGAAATGGAGATGTCCTTGTCATTTCTTTTCTCCGGGACTGCAGTTGAATGCTCAGCTCGGAATCCTGACTGGCAGCACTTACAAATCCATTAACTCTTGATTGGGAACGGGAATTTTTACATCTCTGCCTTTGTGGCTCCTACAAAGTGTTTTTAAGCATCTTTTCAAGGCTCCAGGAGGATCATGTAGGGTTTGGGTTTGGAATATCTCCAAGGATGGAGTCCCTGCAAGTGTCCAAGTGGACGGGGCTTGGAGCAACCTGGGATAGTGGAAGGTGTGGCAGGGGGTGGAATGAGATGATCCTTAAAATCCCTTCCATCCCAAACCCTTCCGTGATTCCACGACTCGGAAGGCAGCACAAGGCTGCTCCGAGCCCCATCCCTGAAATTCCTGGACAGTTTGGGCCGTTTCCCTCCCGGCTCCCCGTGTCCCTTTCCCAGCTGCAGAGCGGGAAGCGGAGCCACCTGCCATAACAGAGGTGGTGTGAAAAGGAATTAATGTTCCCTCCGCGCCAGACACTGACGGAGAAAATCCCAAATCTGCCAGGCTGCAATGTAATCCCATTTGAGGAAATGTTGAAATCATTCCTGCAGAAGGTTAAAAAAATACGGAGCGGGCTGAGTCAGATCCACAGCATGGAAAATTTCATCCCAAATGTTTACAGTTTAGCAATTGAAAGCGAGGCCTTTTAATGCTGTGTTGGGTAAACTTCACTAATCTGCAAAAAATTCCAGTTCTCATAATAACGGGAACGGAATCAAAGCAGCCGGGATGAAAAGCATCGGCCGCGGCGATGTTCCGACCGAGACAGGGAAAATCCCATTAAAAATGGGCACGGGCACGGAGCAGCCGAGGAACACTGGGTGAAATTCGGGGTGTTTGGAGCACTTGGAAGCACAAACCTAAATATTGCTGGTCAGCAAAGCGAGGGAGGGATGGAGTTCTAAAGAACCGGCAGCTGTCCCACTACCACCACAACAACCACGGCAGAATATTCCCAGAGCAGCTCCAAAGGTCACCCCATAAATCAGTGGCACCCACAACCTGCATCTAATCATAGAATCATGGACTCTGCCGACTTGGAAGGGATCCACAGGGATCACAGAGTGCAGCTCCTGGCCCTGCACAGGGCGATCCCAATGATCCCACCCCGTGCCTGAGAGCGTCGTCCCAAGGCTCCCGGAGCTGTTCCTTGCAGGAGAACGCTCCGTGAGGTTCCACAGGGTTTAAAAGCAAGTTCCTCCTTGCTGGAAGAAGATTTATCAGGAAAAGGTCATTCCCAAAGAGGACACCTGGGAACGGGAGTGGCAGTGAGAAGCACCACCACATGCTGGACCTGGGCACATGGATGAGTGGTGGCCTTGGCTGGGCTCAGCGGTCTCTTTTCCAGCCCTAATAATTCCATGATCCCACACCCATCACTTCCAACCGGGAGCGAGTCCATCCAAGCCAGGAGAGCACACCAGTATAAACCAGTTCAGGCAGGATGATTGTCGGGCCCTGGACCAGAAAGAGGAGGATGGGAAGGAGACGGCAGCACTGCTCTGCCAGTGCCAGCTCCCAACACCCCGGTTTACAGGGACCCTTCCCCGGGAGAGGCCGGAGCGGTGCCAGGAAAAGGGAAATGATGAAATGCATTTGGAATAAGCGGAGTCGGAGCCGGCAGCCTCGTCTGAGCAACGAGCCCTGTGCAGCATCCCTCAGTGCAGTGTTTAGATTCCTCCCAAAATCCCAAATTCCGACGCAAGGGCGCACGGCAACGCTCCCACGCACCATCCGGGAACCACAGCATCCTGCCTGGGGCTGCTCATGGCTTCTCATTCCTGTTCCCATTCCCGTTCCCATTCCCATTCTCATTCCCATTCCCATTCCCATTCCCGTTCCCGTTCCCGTTCCCGTTCCCATTCCCATTCCCATTCCCATTCCCATTCTCATTCCCGTTCCCATTCCCATTCCCACTCTCATTCCCACACAGCACCACGAACCCCCAGCCCAGGCCCTGGGTGATGCTGGAGCAGGAGGGATATGTGCATCCATCCCACTGGGAAAACCCCTCCGAGGGCATGGAGAGGGACCTTGGAGAAACAGCAGGGACTTCCCAAATTCCGTATCAGGAGCTTTGGAATCCTGCACCCTTATCACCTTGCCCAGGTGCCTCCAGCTGTGCTTTTACAAACCAATTATCTCTTCAAGCGAGGGAAAACAGCGTTTTCCTCAGGACTGGCAGAAGCAGGAGCGTGGTTTCTCTGGAGGGCAGGGGCAGGTACAAGAGGGAGAGGCACTTCCCAGCTCCGCAGACCCCAGTTAAGGGCTGAACTGGGAAGCAGCCGTGGTGTGAGTGCAGGAGGGAGCACTGAAATTTCCGTGCTCTCCTCGGCTGCTGCCGAGCCTTTGACAAAGCGTGCTTTGGCTGGGAACCCGCACGGACGGCTGCAGGCTCCGACACCGTCCAACAACTCCCAACCATTTCCCAATATTCGGGCTGAGGGGTGGGTATCAGAGCTGTGGAATGATGTATCGCAGCCACAGCTCCGTGTTTTCCTTGGAGCGGGCTCAAGGCTTTAAAGGGAAGCGTTGGGTTCGCTCACGGATGGAGCACGGGCGGGATCTTGGCCCAGCCCGAGCATGACCGGTATTTCGACATCATTTATTTACTTTAATCAAACTCATTAATCAACCTTCATTAACGAACGCAGCCATGGCTCCCTCATAAATAATCACGGGGTGTCCAAACCTTTCAGCGCAGAATCCCGGTATCATTCCAGTTGGGAAAGATCTCCAGGATCATCGATGTGGCCGCTGGCCAATCCGCACCGTGTCACCAGCCAGGAGTTCCCTGGACACCTCCAGGCACGATCCCTCCCACTCCCCACGACATTCCTGGTGTCCTCCAACACCTATTTCTCTGTTCCCTTCGGGATTTATTTATTAGGATTTCAAAAAGCTTGTCCTGCCTTAAAAATCCCGTTCCGAGCGTGTCCAAGGGAAAAGCCAAACCTGATTTTGCATCACAAACCCAGCAGGAAAACACGATTATAGTATCAAATATAGATAAAATAAATGGATGTAAAATAATAAAAACCATCACAGCACAGTTTTCATACCTTAGAAAAATGGAAAATTAAACAAATCCCTGATCCCACCCTCGTGCCAAGCCCCAACAATGAGGATGAGAGGTTGAAGCCCCCCGGATTTGATTTCTAGTCCTTGCATCCCACTTCTCCCAGCCCAGTAAGGGAGGAAATTCCGTGTTCTTACTTTGTATTCTGGAATTGACAAAGGGAGGAGAGAGATTGTCGTGTGAGCCGAGGTCTCTGCTCGCCATGTGGTCATAGTGAGTCCCATCTCCATAGTTCTGCCAAGAAATCGGGGAAAAAGCACAATTTTACACCCTGGACCAGCATTTTCCCAACCAAAAGCCCAGAATTCCCTACTCCATTTGAAGCCTGCTCTAAGAAACATCATTCCCTTGGTTTTTTCCCTGCTGACTGGCTGGAATGACACATTCCAGAGGGTTTTTAGTGCTGTTTCTAATGTTCAGTTGATGAGAAAGAGAATCCTGAATGGAGGCCTGGGATGATGTTCCTGAAATTCTGTGTGGGGCACATCAGCACAAAACCCTCTGCGAAGAGTCTTCCTGTTTAAAACATGGAAGAAAGACTCCGGAGAAACCAAGACTCCCGCTGTGGAAATTCCATTCCAGCAGGAAAAAGCGAGGTCAGGCTGTTTGCGGAATAATTCCGCGACTTAATGCCCAGCCTCGATTCAAATTCCCGAACCCTTCCCAGGCTCGTGCTCCTTTTCTTTCTATCTCCCAACTTCATTCAGGGGTTTGGAGGCAGAAATAATCGGTGTGTGCCAATTCCCGATTTCCTTTTCAAAACATTTTTCCCTCGGAAGCAATACAAGTGTCAAGGGGAAAAAAAAGGGCAGGAAAATCAAACTGACAGATGGAAGCGGGAATGACGTCAGGGATGCAAAGCAGCATGGAAGAAGAAAAGGTGGTGGGATTCCTTCCTCGGAGGCAGGGATGGGGGAAATGAGGGATCCCCTTCGGCTGCCGTGAGGGGAAGGACACGGATCAAGCACGAGGAGGGGATGGAGATGGGGATCCTGCTCTTCCTCACCATTCCAGGGCCTGGAGCTGCCAGAGTCCTGATCCTTCCAAGTTAATTGGGAAACAATTAGGAAGCAATTGAAACAAATGTAAATAAGGACACGAGGAAGGCACTTTTTGCCCGGCCCAGGCGTATTCCATGTGTTTGAGGGGAATAAAGAGGGAATGATCTATGGAGCTGATGCACGAGCCACAGGCAGCCTGGAGGAAGGGCAGAGCTGGGATGCTCCAGCTGGGAATGGGGTGGCCGGGAAGTGGGGCTGCTTCCATGGGCTGCTTCCATGGGGCTGCTTCCATGGGGCTGCTTCCATGGGGCTGCTTC
>VZRV01002109.1:36931-73784 GCA_013398115.1 Falcunculus frontatus
CATGGGGCTGCTTCCATGGGGCTGCTTCCATGGGGCTGCTCCCATGGGGCTGCTCCGGGCCAGCAGCGGCTCATAAGGATCCAGCTGAGCTGCTGGAAATAGCTGCTCTTCCCACCCAGGCATCCCGAGGTGTTGAAAAAATGTGGATAACTGTCCACAGGCACAATTGAACCGACTGGGCCCAGCTGCCTCCCAAATCCCAGCAAGCGCCGAGCCAGAGAGCAGCTCTGAAGCTGCATTCCCACAGGGAATTCCACTCCTGCATGGGAAATGCTGTGCCCCATTCCCAGCCTGGAGCAGAGGTGGGCTGGGCTGGAGCTTGGATGGGCCAGTGCTCAGGAGGATGTGCCAAAATTCCCCCAAGGAGCAGGGTTTGAACCCCACAGTGCAGCGGGTGAGGTGGGAAGGGCAGGGATGTGGTGTCCCCTCTCCAGCTCGGGCATGGAATGGCCAGGGGTGGGCATGGAATGCAAGCCCTGGCACACGGATGGGTGCTGGCCTTCCCCTTAGGCTTGGGAACACCTGCAGTCCCTAAAAATCCCTAAAAAATCCAACTGTAGAAACACTGGGAAGCGGCCTCTGCTCCACGTGTGCTTTGGGGTGGGGGGGCTGATAGACTGATATAAAGGCTGGTATAAATTAATTAATATTAATTAATATTCATAGAAATCACGGAATCATGGAATGCTTTGGGTTGGAAGGGACCTTATGGATCATCTCATTCCAACCCCATCCTGTGGGCAGGGCCACCTTTCCCTGGCTCAGCTTCTCACAGACCCAAACGCACTGCCGGGCTCAGGTTTGAATATTAAAATATTAAGACATGAAAAAAAGCCATTTTAATGAGAATCCAACTTCCCAGGCTGGCTTTTCCACACGCTCCGAGGCCGGCTCAGCCCGAGGATTGCACGTTCCCATCTGCAGGAAGCGTGGCTGGGGGATAAAGATTAGATTCTACTTACCCGGGATGGACTCGGATGTCCTGCATTCCCCCAGGACCCTGAGCTAGTTCTGTCTTCTACATCTGGGGACAAAAAAGTTCTTTAGGCTTGGTGGAAATCATTCCCGCCTTTTGTGAGGGCACTGGGAAATTAACGCTTCAAATTAATCTCCCGGTGCCTTTAATTAAGAGCCAGGCACGAGGAGCCGAGGCCGGGAAGTGGCTCCTGACCCCCGGCTTAAATGAACTCATTGAAATTCACGGCGGGAAGGAGCCGGACCCTCAGGAATGCTGAGGTCTGAGCAGCAAAATTCCTCCCTGGCTCCAAAGTGACTTCAGTGAAACAGCTCCCATCGTTCCCCAGTCTCCAGCAGAAAACAGGGATTCACAAACCCTTCAGACAGGACAGAGCTGCAAGTGAAAGCCCAGGATGTGTGTTCTACCCTCGAGCATCATCCAAGGAACACAGGAGGGCTGGGCCACATCCCTGGATATGACAGGCCATTCCCAGTATTCCTTCCCTATTTCTCACTGACTGGTGTGGGATGGAAGGGATTTTAAGGATCAGCCAGTCCCACCCCCTGCCAGAGGGACACCTGCAGCTATCCCGGGTTCCTCCAAGCCCAGTCCCACCTGACCTGGAACACCTCCCCGGGCAAGCCCTGGTGGACTGGGCCACACTGTTTAAAGCCACTCTTTTTCCACGTTAAACCCATCCAGGTGCTGGGATCAGTGGGAATTCCAGCTGGAGGAACCTCAAAATCTGGGTGCCGCGACTGAATGCGGGCGATTTCCAAGATTCCAAACCCGACACATTTGTGGAGTTTAATTCTTTCCCCCAATTAGGAATTCTATTCTCTCCATAACGGATGAACACGTTAATAGCACGAGACACTCGGAGGTAAATATTTAATTAAGCTCCAGGAAAAAAAAAAGAAGGGAAAGAAACTGTGGATCATTTACCTGACAGATCCGATCAACCATTCCATTAGGTTAATTAGGCAGATTTTTAAAAATCAGTTGTGTTATGTAACACACAATTAACTCTGGGGAGCCCCGATCCGTCTCCTGCTCCAAACCACAGGATATTATCCCATCGATTCCGATGGGTGACGTTCCAGCCCGGAGCAGGACTCCCAAAATCCAGCAGGGAGCAGGAGGGCTCAGCCCTCGGGAACACAGCCCTAGTGTCCATTCTTAGTGATAGTGGAAGGAAATAAATCCCAGAACCATGGGATGGGTGGGGCTGGACGGGATTTCAGGGATTATCCAAGCGCTCTGTCGGCATGGGCAGGGACACCTTCCACCAGAGCCGGGTGCTCCGAGTGGGAACGTGTCCAGGGATGGGGCAGCCACAGCCTCTCTGGGCACCTGTGCCAGTGGCACCACCCCCAGAGGGAGGGATTCCCTCTCAGTACCCTCCTGTGGAAAGGGACGAGCCGGGACTCGGGCTGGAGTGGCATCCCATCCCAATTTTCCTGGTATTTCACCCGAAAAGTGCCAACTGCTCCCAACCCTCTGCAAAGCATCAATGAGGAGCCTTAATGAAGTAACCCTGACGGATAAATCCATTTCTTTCTCCCTAATCAAATCCAAGCAGGTTGACATAACCCAGGAACTTAATCCAGTTATTCCCTGGTAATTGGAAAAAGGCCCTTTAGTTCTCATTAAAACAATCTTTGGGGATCGGCAGCGAAGGCGGCTCCGGCTTTAATGCTTCCCGAGAAAAGCCCCGAGATCCAGCCCCCTTCAGGAACCCGGATTATTGAACTCCTCCATCATGGAGCTCTTGTTCCCAACCACTCCGGCTTTAGCCCAGCTCCAGACGGGAAGAAGGCGGAAACACGGATCCAGAACAAAGCAAGCTCCAGCCGGAGGAAAAAGCGGGATTTTTGCAAGCTCCTACATTTTCAGCTGGGATATTGAGAGCTTCACAAGGTCATGGAATCCCTGTCAAGTCTGGGAGAGAGCTTCCAGCGCCCCTGGTTTAGTGGAAGGTTCCCTGCCCACAGAAATGGATGATCCGGAAGGTTTGGAAGCTCCTAAACCTAATTCCAGGAATTTCTTAAGGCCTCTCCAGGGCTGGATTAAGGCAGCGAAACTCCGATGACACCAAAGTCAAGGCAAAAATTCCCTGGTGCCTTATTCTGGGAGCTTGGATTTACCCCAATAAACTCCAACTCTTCCGGCACTGGCTCCTGGAAATTTAACCACGAGCATCAGAAAATGGGATATTCCCATCAGCAGCTGTCATGGGCAGGTTTGGGAATTCTCTTTGGGAAATATGTGATAAATAAGGTGGGATTTACAGAATTGGCCAGTCATTGGTTAGGAGGGACCTAAAGGATCATCCCATTCCACACCTTCCACTATCCCAGGCTGCTCCAAGCCCCATCCCACCCAGAACACTTCCAGTGACAGGGCAGCCAGAGCTTCTCCAAGCAGCCTGGAGCAAGGTGATCCCAAAAACCCCCATGGGATCTGCAGGAATTGTGTCCAAACCAAGGAGGGTGGGGGAGATCCGGGACTGCTGATTGTTATCATATTCTGACACGATAAACAGCCACTTTGGGATTGCTGCTTCCCAAAACACCTTGCACCGGGCCTGCTAATCCCAATTAATTTCAACACGCCTGGTTGGTGGATTGAGACCTTTCCTGCTGTTTTGCTCTTCAAAAGAACTTGGATTTATCCGAGTATTAGGCTGAAAAACTACATGAAAAAACCGAGCTCAACAAAATACAGAAGAAGGATTAAAGAGGAAGATCAAGGGAAGAAGAAACCTGGATATTTGATAAGCTAAAGGACTGGAAAATTTAAAATGCACATCCATTGATCCCATCTTTTTTTGAAGGTTTTGCTCTAAATATCATCAGGACATGAGAAGAAAAGCCCAAAACAACAGGCAGGGAGGTGATGTGGAGGAAGGACGGGATGAAGGCCTCAGATGCTTGGAAAATTCATTTCTGGAATCAAACAGGCATTTCGTTTTCTGCCTGAATTTCCCAAGCTTCCACAAATATCCATGGAGAGCTGGGGACACCACTCCACAACACCAGCAGTGTAAACAAACCTGAGCTGTTCCCAATGTCAGATTCCCAACAAAGAATTCCATTGTGCTGCCGAGGGTGAGCTCATAATTCCCCACATTGTCCCGGGAGCCAAACACGGCTCTTCTCTAGGACATGGACTGTGTGTGCACGGACACAGCTCTCCCAGCTCTGCTCCACGCCCTCATCCCAGCCTTTCATCCGCTTTTCCTGAGGCCAGCAGGCAGCTCCTCGCTCTCTGCAACTCCCTGCACGAGGCTGGGGCTGCTCCTGGAAGTGTCTGAGGCCCCTCTGGATGGAACCTGGGATAGCAGGAGGTGTGTCCCTGCTCCCTGAAGCATCCCGTGATTGCCCCTGAGAGGGCTCGTGACCCCAGGAGTCAAAGGGGACTTTCTTATTTTAGCCTTGTTTCGTTCCCTTGCTGGGAGAAATGTGCACCGAGCTTCCGAGTAAATAAATTCCCAAACTTGTGTCGTTTGGGGAGCCTGTGAAAACAGGAGCTTTCCAAGGAACAGCAGAACGCAGCCGGAATGTTCTGGGAGATGCTACAAAATACTGGGATGATGCTACAAACAAAACACCCCTGGATGTGGAAGAGAAAATCATTTCCCCGCAGAATTCCAGCTTGGAATAATGCCATATTCCTCTCTCCTGTTTATTCCCTCGCTCCCCACAATTCCCTGACAGGAGGGTGGAAGCAGGTGGGGACTGGGCTCTGCTCCCAGGGAACAGGGACAGGATGAGAGGAGAGGGCTTCGAGCTGTGCCAGGGGAGGGTCAGGTTGGGTATCAGGGAACATTTCCTCATGGAAAGGTGGAGTCCCCATTCCTGGAGGGATTTAAAGCCGTGTGGATGTGGCACCTGGGGACATGGGGCAGTGCTGGTGCCACTCCACAGTCTCAGAGGGCTTTTCCAACAGCAACAAAAAAATTCCTGTTTTTCTCCCTTAAAGTTTCCCTGATGTTCTTTAGGCTTCCCTGGATCTCTGAGGGAATGGCTGCTCACACACCTCCTGCAAAGCCGCAGAGATTTACGGATACCCATGGAAAAGCAAATGGAAACTCAAGCACATGTTACACCCTTGGAGTTGGATGGGGCATGGAGAGGAGGAAGAGGGAAGGAGAAGGGGAATGGCCACTTCTAAACCTGGTGCTGTACTAAGTGAGAATTCCCTGCTGCCCCCCAGCCTTCTCCAGAACAGGAACAGGACTGGAACGGGAACATCCAGCCACGGGAGCGGGTGACATCCGACTGGGATGAGGAACGCTCCAAGTGTCTCCCAGCTAATTGTGCTTTGTAATAGAAAAGCTGAAACGAGGATAAAAAAAGCCTGACATGCCCATGAATGCCAAATGAATTCATCCCGCTCGGCGCGAGCACGGAGAACACGGATTAATTCATCACCGTGGGATACACAAAGCGCTCCCACCCGTCAGAGGCGGCAGAAAAGGATTCCTTTCCTCGGGATACACGCGGAGCTGGGCACAGGTAGGGCTGGCCAGAGCCCTGCTCCCTGGGGAGGAGCTGTCCTGGGCATCCGGCCACCAACAGGGACACGGTGCCTTCACACCCACTCCTTCCCCAGAGGGATCACTGAGGGAACCTCCCAGCCCCTGGAGTTCATCAGGAGTTTGTTCCTTTCCTCAGGGATTCCTGCTCCTCTTGCAGGATAACAGCGAACACGAAATGGAATCATCAATCCCAGGATGGTTTGGGCTGGGAGGGATCTTAGAGATTCCATCCCACTCCACCCCTTGCCATTGCACTCCTTCCATCAGAGCAGGTTACTCTGAGCACTGCCCAGCCTGGCCCTGGACGCTTCCAGGGATGGAAGGACATCCACAGCCTGATCCAAGGTTATATCCAAAGGTACCTGCAAAACCTCTTCTGGCTTCAACACCTGCACAGCTGCTCCCTGCCCTTCCCTGCATCCAGGCTCTTGGGCCTTCTCCCTCAACTCTTTTAACTCCACAACTCCATTGCACTCACTGGAATGGAAGCCTGAGAAACTCCCTGGCACTTTAGGAAAACTTCTCCTCTCCTGAGAACAGCTGAGCCACGACTGCAGCCCTTGAAGCCTCTGCCAGGGATCGCTTCCGTAACGCCGGCGTTTGATTTCGTACGGAAAACTCACGGAGCGAGGGGCCCTTGAAGGCTTCTTCATCTCCTACCTCTGAGCTCTGCCCCTTGCCCCTGCAGCATCTGCTCCCTTTCAACCTGCCCATATGCTCCGGAGAAACTTCCAGAGCTCCAGCCTGTTCCCGAGAAGGCAGCAATTCCTTGCTGAGGGAACTCATTAAAACTGAAGATCCTAAGAAACCACCTGGAAAGAGGAGATGGAAATGCTTCCGTGTCTCGCCCTCCCGGCTGGACACGAGGCCCATGCCTACACTAAGGACAAGTTTGGGCACTTCACTGGAAACCTGCTGGCTTTAGATCATCCCTCAAATCATCGTCCTAAATCAGAGAACGCCGCCAGGATTCCAGCTGGGAAAAGGCCCCGGCTTTCTCCAAGGTGTTTGGAGCACATTCTGTACTTTTTCAACCGATGGGTCATTAAGAACTCAATTATCCTTAGGAGTGTCTTCTGAAAGGAATAAATGACGTCTCTGCACCAAGGAAGGATGAACTCAGCCACATCTCCCTGGAATGTGCTGTAGGACCCCGATGGAATATTTGTCCCTGTCACTCACCTCGACAGTGCCAAGTGCACACCAAGCCCAGGCTCAAGGGCTGGGAACTTCCCACCCACCCTGTCTCGAGACAGTTCCTCTTCAGCCGCCCTCTGCCCTCGAGGGGTGAATTCTGAATCAGAGGGGCTTTCCTGCAGCATCTGGGGGAAATTCTGCACCTTCCTCCCCTGTGCTGAGCAAACCCAGCCCTGACTCCACACCTAAGCTTTGGGGGCAGCTCCGAAGAGCTTCCCAAAGTGTGGATTCAGAGGATCCAAGCACTTATTTGGAAGCTGCTGAGCTCCCTGTGATGGCCACGGTGGCAGAACACGCGCGGCCGGGGCCCGGCACATCCTGTTTACAGCCCGGGCTGCTTCCGAAGGCATCCAAGCATGGCAATTGTTGTCCTTCAGAATATGGTAATTGGGATATTTTTACCCAGCTCCAGAACATATTTACAGCCCACAGCAGACTTTCAACAACAATGCAACTCGGAGAGCTGTAAATATGGGACACTCATCCCCAAACACCCAGCTATCCTTCAACACGTCTTGGCATTTGGGACAGCAGCTCCATTCAAAACATATGGCAGGGAAAGCTTTCCCATTCCAGGGAACAAGGGGCTCTGCTCCCTCCTGCTTTCGCTTTCGGGGCGCTTTAAGGACTCTGGCCTGGATCTCCACTCGCTCCCTGTCCAGCTGGAAAAGGAGAGGGCAGGTTTCCATGAGGAACAGCAGCAGGATGGCCCAGAATGAGCAGAGGCAGCACTGGGGGTGGACATGGCCACCACACCAATCCCAAGCTGGGAAAGAGCTTAAGTCCATCACTCAGTTTCCCTTCATAAAATCCTAGGATCTTGGAACAGTTTGGATTGGAAAGGATTTTAAGGATTGCATCATTCCAGCCCCTGCTATGGCAGGGACACCTCCCACTATTCCAGGGTGATCCAAGCTCTGTCCAGCCTGGCCTTGGGCACTGCCAGGGATCCAGGGGCAGCCACAGCTGCTCTGGGCACCCTGTGCCAGGGCCCCACCCCCCTCACACACAGCAATTCCTTCCCAATATCCTATCTAACCCTGTCCTCTGGCACTGGGAAGCCATTCCCTGTGTCCTGTCCCTCCAGGCCCCCATGGAAAGGGCAGGTCCCTCTCCCACCAAGGCATTGGCAGCATTTGAGGGGATTTCCACAAATCCACGTATGGAGCTGGAACCGTGGAGAGGCCCAATTTATTTTAATTATCCATGTTTAGAAGCGAGTAAACAAAGAGAGATGGGTTTAATGAAAAGGGACGAACAGCATGGGAGCAGCTGGAAGGGGTTTCTTCTATCCCAATTGCTATTTTATTCCAGTCTTTAGTCACTTCTATCCCCAAATAAAGCAGTTTTAATCTAGGCCAGAAATCTGAGACCAGTTTCTATTCACATGGGCAACTAAAGCTGTGGACTCTCCATTCCCAGAAGTGTTGGAGAGGGCTTGGAGCAACCTGGGTGAGTGGAAGGTGTCCCTGCCCACAGCAAGGGTGGAACAGGATGATCCTTAGGGTCCTTCCCACCCAAATCACTCCAGGATCCCACGGTGCAATGCAGGAATCCCAGTATTAATTCTGAAGTATTACAAATCTCCGCCCCCCCCCCACTTAATTTATTCAAGGCTTGTCTCTAAAAACCAAACCCCACAATAAATTGTGGTTTCTTTGTACTTCACGAAAGGCTTTTTTTATCAGGCCATGTTTGTTCCTCGGAGGAGCAGCTCCAACCCACGGCAAAGGGCAGGATGGGTTTGGAAGGACCTGAAGGGAACAGATCCAACCAGAGCGAAAGCAACCCAGGAAACACTTGGCAGATTAAAAACCCCTTAGAAGCAGCCTCATCCTCGGCTAAACCCCAGCTCAGCCCAGGAAAACAGCTGGGAACAGGAAGCCTCCTCACCCTCCCAGCCAGGAATTCCTTCCCAGTACCCCACCTAACCCTGCCCTCTGGCACTGGGAAGCCATTCCCTGTGTCCTGTCCCTCCACGCCTTGTCCCCAGTCCCTCTGTAGCTCTCCTGGAGCCCCTTCAGGCCCTGCCTGTGACCCTAAACATGATTAAATAACCAAATATCCTCTCAATTTATATGCAGCCCCTAAAAGCTGTGCACACAAAGCTTCCAATAAATCCATCGGATACCAAAATCCAACTCTGCATACGCTGCACAAGGAGGCTCCTTTATGAGCCCGGAGTTTTCCGTGCTCTCCCGGAAGAACCAGCAATTAGGAAGGTGAGGAAAGGTAATGGCTTTCAAACACCCTGCTAATCCCAATATTAGTGCCTTGCAAAGGGAGAACTGCCAGGAATTTGGAGGAATGCCCAGCGATCTGTCTTACCTTCAGTCATAAAACTGTGCTATAAACATGAGCGAGAGACTTCGGATACACTTTAACCTTCCCTTTGCTTTTTCTCAGGCTATTCTTTAGCACCAGTGCTAATCCAGTGGCTTTAAAACCTGCTGGAGAGATCCATCACCGTGCCAACGGGAAGCCTTTTATTTAGGATAGAGATCTTTAAAGTCGACTTTATTTCACTGCCATGAAGGAGTGTTTAATCCTGGAATCCCTTCAGCTACTGGAATAAAAAAGCACGGCAAGGAAACGCAAACCAGCGTTGGGAATGGGAAGAGCTGACTCACTGTTCCCAGACGCAGGGATTCCTGGCTGTGGGATGTACCTGAGGTGACCTTAATCTCAGCTTCTGTAGGGCAGGGACCCCCCTGGGGTGGTTAACACGGTGCAGGGTGTGGCTGCTCCCTTCCCCTCACTTTCCCAGGAAGGAGGAGACCCTGTTATCCCAGGTGCTGGATATATCCCACGGCAAGGTGTTTGAACTCCAGATCCCTGAAGTGTCCGAGGCCAGGCTGGACAGGACTTGGAGCACCCTGGGATGGTGGGAGGTGTCCCTGCCCATGGCTCTTAAAGCTGAGCTTTACGATCCTCCCATCCCAAACCATTCCATGATCCCATCCGAACTGCATAAAGCAGAATTCCCTCATTTTGCCTCGTTTCCCTCTTGGTGCTGCAGACGGAATCCGAGCAGGGTTTACAAACTGACAGGAACAATCCCAAACCCGACCCAAACAGAACCAGAGTCAAGCCCTGCTATGCCAGGCCCCAGGATGGGCCCCTCGTGTCCCTCGGGAGCAGGGCTCTGAGCACAATAACAGCAGGACATGCCTCACTTCCGAGGCTTTGGGAGCTTCCTTCCTCCGCGCCGCGCGCTGCCCGGCTCTCGCAATATCCTGTTATGTGCGCACGGATCAATCCCAAAAAAACCCCAGACAGGCCTTTGTGCACACCGGGATCGGCTGGAAGGGACAACAGAGCAACAGAGCTCCGAGGTGGGCCTGGCATTTCATAGAATGCTGGCATGGTTGGGGGTGGAAGGACCCTAAACTCATCAGGGACACCTCGTGCTGTCCCAGGCCGCTCCAAGCCCCAGTGTCCAACCCAGCCCCTGGAATTTCATGCCATTATAATTCGGATCCATCCACACTCAATCCGTAAGAGGAACGAGCGTGGAGAGACTGCTGCACCTTTGGGGTGCTCGGACACGAGCTGCTTCCTCCCCTCAGCAGCTTCAGAAGCTCGGGACATTCCTCTGGGATGGGAAAACAAACTCCAAGTCCCCGAAGGCGATGTGAGGTTTTCCAGCTCCAGCCGAATCCAAGCTGGGAATAGGAGCTTGGAAGGAAGTTCACACACAGCACAACTGGGAGCCAAACAAAAGCCATTGTGTGTAGAGGAGCATTAACAAGAATTAATATGTTTTAGATTAATTGTTAAAACATACCGGGACAAAACTTGAAGGATTTGGATAGAAAAATCCCAACATTTACTGGAAAATTAAATTGATAGGATCAGCTGATCCCTCAGTTTTGGGGAGTTCCGACCTCCTCACTCCAAGCCCCATCCCAAATGTAAGGAATAATCTTTGTGAAGCCGCTCTTGATTAATTCCTGTGTAAATAAAATCAGAATCAGCCCCAATTTTCCCAAGAGAAGGGAATCAAAACAATGTGGAGCCGCTTGCTCAGTCGCTCCCCAAACTCCACATTTCAGCATTTCCTCATGGAATTAGGCATCCACAGAAATGTCAACGTCTTCATGCTAAATGGCTTGTCTACAGCCACATCATAAATCCCTGTCTGCGCTGGGATCCGACCTGAGGCATTCCAGGCTCCCATTCCCAGTGTCAACAGAGCATTTAAGCCCCTAAATCACGCAGCCATCTCCAGCTCTCTGTTTGGAGCTACAGGGATCATGCTGGAGCTGGCTGAAATTTGGGATACGAGAGCCCAGCCAGCTCCCATCCCCAAACCCCAACCGTCTGTGGGGCCAAATGCTCAGCCCCAAACCGGGCAGTGCCTCTTCAGACACTCTTTCTTAAATTCTATCAGTTCACAGTTTCTGTGGGTCTTCCCTGCTTCACATTCTGTAAAAATCAGGAATTGGGCGAAGTAAATCAACGACTCGGCCCAAATTTCAGCCCAGCCCAATCCAGGGTGACAGTATTGCTGCAGAAGCAGCAAAGGCAGCCCTGAGTTCGCTGTGTATTTATTTTTTATAGGAAATCTGGATAATGGAAACCACACACAACCTCTTGGATTTTTCCTATAAATATCTCAGCAGCCCCAAACCTCCGAGCACAATGCAAATCCACTCGGCTTTGACTCCTTTCAGGAAATTCTCAATGACTTCCTGTCACAAAGTCCAATAATCACTGTCTCTTCTCCAACCATTCCTAATTGCTCTGCTTCCAAAGTGAGTCCCAACTTTCTCCCCAGGATTAAGTAAAAAGTCTCCTCTTCGCATCCCCGACTCCTCCTCGGGAGCCAGGCTTGCATTTGCCCCGTTCCCGAGGGATTTCCTGTTCTCTCACTTTACCATCAGGAAAGCAAACTGCAGTATGGGCTCATGGAAGGAGATTTAGCCAGGTACCCTGGTGTCATTTCTCCTGCAAGTAAATCCAGAGCTGCGGGTGTGAAAACCTCCAGCAGCCTCAGGACTCACTCCTGAGAGCAGAGCATCCTCCTTCCCAGAAATGTGAGCTGGCCAGGAGTGTGGGATACACAGGAACATGTGGAATCACGGAATGGGCTGGGAAGGGGCCTTACAGCTCATCTCAGCCTATCCCTGTGCCATGGGCAGGGACACCTTCCCCTATCCCACATCCCTCCAACCCCATCCAACCTGGCCTGGAACACTTCCAGGGTTGGGGTATCCACAGCTCCTCTGGGAAATCTTCCCTACATCCACACTGCCGTTCCCAGAAGTCCAGACTTCCCTCCCTTGTATGTCCACGCTAGTAACAGCTCCAATTCCCAGAAATTCCGCCCCAAAATAAACCTGCCACAAAAAATAAACCCAACCAAAATACTTCTGGCCACCCTTGAAGACAAGTCCAGGGAAATCCACATTTTTTGGGCCACGGGAAAATTAAGGGCTCCAGCAGTGGACTGGGAATTTGACCATAGTTGGGTTCTCGGGACAGGGATTTACTCCAAGGATCCCACTCAGGGTTTACTACACGTGGATAGAAATAACAGATTCATTCCCACTTCCAGGGAGATAAAATGACATGAAATCCGGAGTACAGCGGTGCAGGGATCCACCACAGCTTCCAGGGAGCTCCAATTCCCTGTTAATTACCCCTGGAAAATAATTGGGTGCCAAATCTGGGCACACTCCTCACTTTGGCAGCTCATGACAGATTTGTCTATAAAGTGCTGGGAAAATAAAGACAATTTTTGAGCAAATTGATCAGAGTGCAACTATTGATCCTTTTGGCCTTCTTGGCGTTCCATAGATTTCCTTGGAGTTCATTAATTAGGGAGCCTCCCCCTCGTAGAAAGGAGAACTCTTCCCAGCCTCCGTCTGATCCGGCATTAAACCCCTATCTGTGATAATAACTCCTCTAATCCGGAATTACCGGAGTTCCTCTGGAGCGGCAGGAACTACATCACAGGGCTCTCCTTGCTAGGGAGAGGGTGCCTTTTCAGCAACGGCTGAAAAGCTGGGCTGGGAAGGAAAGGCAAGGCTGAGCTCAGCTCTAAGCTCAGCCCAGGTCAGGCTTACTTGCTGTGGCTGCCCCTGGATCCCTGGCAGTGCCCAAGGCCAGGCTGGAGGGGGCTCAGAGCAACCTGGGACAGTGGGAGGTGTCCTCGTCCATGGAACTGGACGATCCTTAAAATCCCTTCCTACCCAAACTATTCCACGACTCCACAAAGCCAGGGAATCTGCCTACAAATCCAGCAAATAACCTGGAATGTCGGAAATAACCCCGCTTGATACCCCCAGCTCCTTTTCCTGTGACCTTTGTCCAGGAGGATTTGATAGCAAACTCCTAATAAAGGAGTTGGCAAACACGTCGGGAGGCAGCCGCAGCTTTCCTGCTCTCAGTGGGAAGTTTATAGCCTGGATTCTGTTCCAATGGCTGTGCATACCATTAGCATATTTAAATAGGCTGCTTCCCAAATTAAAGTGGAAGGAGCTATAAAATGCTGTTGGCTGTGCTCAGTGTCTCCTTCTGAATCAAAATTCAGCCTTCTCGAAGATGTTTTTTTCCCCTGAATTTCGACAAAGAGGGAAGACTTTGCAGGGAAAATAAGCAAGGCAAAAAGGCAGTGGCAGTACTCAGTGTTTACTACTGAGATACTCCTGACTGCATTTACCAGGAGCACTGGGGAGAAAAGGAATTTGAATTCTGGTCAGAATTTACATAGAGCAGACAAGAACTATGGATCGGGCCAGTTTTCACTGATCATTTCCACTGCTGTTGCATTCCCTGCATTCCCCCAATTTCCCTGGCTGTTTCTCTGGTATGGATCCCTCAGCTCTCCCAGGGCAGAGGGGCTCTGGCCCTTGGAGCACCTCCATGGTCACACTGGATGGGGCTTGGAGCAACCTGGGCTAGTGGAAGGTGCCCCTGCCCACGGAATGAGAGGATCCTTAAAATCCCTTCCGACCCAAACCGTTCCACGATTCTCTAAGAGTGCTGGAAAACCTGGTACCTTGTTCTGCCTTAAATACAAGGTGCTCGTATTTATTCCAGCCTTGGCTGTCCACCCTCCAGCCCATGTGGGACTTGGAGGCTCCATCCCCACAGGGAGCCCGTTCCAGCATTCCCAGTCAGCACACGACACAAACCAGGAGGGAGCTGCTCCTCTTTTCCTGCTGAATCGTGGCACGAAAGCAAAAGGAAACACATTCTCCTAGTCCAGCAGAAATATTCAAGGGGGTGAGTCAGGAGTTCCAAAAATACATTTCCTAAGCTGCAAAACAGAGCTGGATGTTGCCATGGCACTTTGGGAAAATTCACAAGTCTCCAGCTTGTTTCAGGGATGAATCAAATCTGAGCGAGCCGAGTTTTCGGCTCCCCTCGCCTGCTTTCGGTCACTTTTGCCACTGATTTCATTTGTTGTTTTTTCCCTGGATTTCGGTTTTAAAGCCAAATCTCTGAGAGGGATTTAAAGGGGCAGGTCGGTGTTTAGCAGCATTTCCACAAGTGCCTGGATACCCGATTCCCAACGATCACAGAATCCTGGGATGCTCTGGGTTGGGAGGGACCTTAAAGCCCACCCAGTCCCACCCCTGCCACGGGCAGGGACACCTTCCACTGTCCCAGGGTGTTCCAAACACCATCCAACACATCCACAAGAAATGAGCTCCGTGCTTCCCAAAATCCTATTAGATCCCTGTCTGCAGATCCAGCCCCCAGTGCCTGTGGAAATCTGGCTGTTAGAGCTGGATCCTGCACCACAAACAGGATCTTCCCCATAATCGGAGCAGGATGGAGCCAGCCCGGAATGAAAGCTTGATGAAATCAGCTCTTGCACACAGAGAGCAAGGTGCACTTAGGTGGGTGTTCCCAAACAGAAAGAAGAGGGAAAAACCAAAACCACATTCCTATTCTAGGCTCTTATTCACATCTGTTTAAGTTTGGAACATCTCCAACAAGTCTGACATTCCCGCAGGAGTAAAAGCAGGATTGGAATGGAAAGGGAGCTGGGTAAAGGCAGGCCTGGCTGTGCCAAGACTGTGGATTCTGTCACCCTGGAGCTCTGGAGCCAGTCCTGAGGAACAGGGAACTCAGAGTGACCTCCCTGACCCGGCAGCACGGGGACAGCAGTGTCACCTCGCCTGACCTCATCCTGCTGCTGTTGCCAGCGCAGCCGGAGGCAGCCTCAGGAAGGATGGAGGGAATGTCACCTTTGCATTCCAGGGATCCAGGGGCAGCCACAGCTGCTCTGGGCACCCTGGGTCACGGCCTCAGCACCCTCACACACAGCAATTCCTTCCCAATCCCCCATCTCTCCCTGCCCTCTGGCACTGGGAAGCCATTCCCTGGGTCCTGTCCCTCCATCCCTTGTCCCCAGTCCCTCTCCAGCTCTCCTGGAGCCCCTTCAGGCACTGGAAGGGGCTCTGAGGTCCCCCTGGATCCTTCCCTTCTCCAGGTGAACCCCGCCAGCATTTCCAGCCTCCAGAGCACCCAGGAGCAGATGCTGCACTCTCTTGCTTCCCAGTGCTTGTGCCTGGGAGCAATTCCAAAGGAATCAGGCAGACAGGATCCATCCCCAGAGCTGACAGAATCCACCTCATTCCCTGAGAATAAAACCTGCTGAGATCCTGCCTCGTGCTCTTCCCAAAGCATGTCTGGAAGTGGAACCCTTCAGAGCCCCCTCTTCAATTCCAAAGGAAAGCAGGGAACAGGAGGGATGGATTTGATTTTGTTATTTCTGTGAGATGCAAATCAGCTCTCAGCCATTCGCTCGGCTTTGGGGCCGGGTGGCACCAGAAATCAAAATTAGGTGAGAAAATTAATAAATTAGCAATTTCCCAGGATTTAAGAATCCTGCCTTGATCATTCCCTCCAGCGGATCAGCCCCGGGTTTACATTTCCAGCCTTCCTGTCAAAAATAGACTTAACACTATTCTAACATTTCGTGCTTCCAGGGTTTTTTCAAGGATGGCAAGAAACAACTCCCAGGGAGCGTTTCCATCAATCAAAGTGGAGAAGGAGGAGGGAAAAAGTCCAGGGAAAGGAATAGCCATGTCCTGCCCTGGAAGTGTCCAAGGCCAGGTTGGATGGGGCTTGGAGCAACCTGAAAGGGAACAAGCAACCTGCTCTTGGCAGGGGTCAGAATGGGACGATCCTTAAAATCCCTCCCATTCCAAACCATTTCATGATTCCTGACACAAACAGGGCACTAACCAAATGAAGAAATATTAATACATATTTGTTAGGCCACTCAAGGCCTCCATGACTCGTGGCTTCCTTTCGCCATCCAAGACATTGGGAGCACATTCCCACTTCCCTGGGAGGCTGGGCCCGTTCCACAGGGTCCCAAGGCGTGAAGCCTTCCTTGCTGGATTCAGCTTGCTCCAATCCCACCAGCACAGCTGCTGCTCACAGTGACCAAACCGTTCCTTGTTTGCTTCCCAGTACAGAAATCCTTTTCTCCAGCGCCGGGTGGGAAATCGTGCAGAAAAGGAAAAGTGCTGGAGTGGTTTTATCCAGAGTTACCAGGTGAGTGCTGTGAATCCCAGGCTATTCAACATTCCAGCAGCAGCACCAGCAGCTGCAGAAGCCCCGAGTCTCAAACACAGCCCTCACATCGCAGCTCATTTTACCCATTGTCCCTGCAGAGAGGAGCCAGAGGAACATTTGCAGGATTCCATGGGAAGCAGCAATGTTGGCTGATGAGAGCCATTGGATATTTCAATGGGAATGGGGACTGGGAGGGGAGAGGCAATCACAGCACACCTAACAGAGCGCTCTGCTCCAGCTTCTCAGCGTGGCCGGGGGGAGAATCCGGAATGCCACCAGGATTCCTGCCGGATGAAACCCGCACTGACAGCAGCCTCCCTTTTTCCTCAGGAAAACTGGGAGCCGAGCATAAAATGAAACCAGCCCGGAAGAGCATTCCCCATTCTTCCCCACAGCCTTCCCACCGAAACCCCAGAACCACGGAATGGCTCGGGTTCCCAGAGATCCCATCCACGCTCTCCTCATTCCCTGCACTGCCACCTCTGCCCAAAGCTCCTCTGGCTCTCCGGCCTCTCCCAGCTCCAAACCCAGCCGGGAGCGCTGGTGCCTGCGCTCCCTCCCTGCACCCCGGAGCTCCAGAGCCGTGTGCCCGAGCCATCCATTATTGCAGCCCTGGTTTGGTGGAGCTGCCGGGATGAGCCGAGCGCAGCGATTCCTGCCCAACAATACCGGCTCTTTGTTTTCCCGGGCTCCCCAATCTGTCCATCCATCTGTTCTCCCCTGCTTTAGATTCCCGCTTTAAGCTCCTGGGGAAGGATCCTCCTCTTTGTTTCGGCTCTGCTCCCTCGCAAGGAGGTTGGAGTTCAGACCCAGCCCACCCCGGCGCTGATTTTCCAAATAAATAAATCAAAGCCTCCGTTTTCCTGGGATCCCACTTGTTCTCTCAGGAATATTGGCCTCGACCTACGGTAAAAAAGAACCACCACGGATTCCTGGGAAACGGTTAAAAAAGGGAAGCAAACAAGATGACTCGTCTTGGGCAAAGATGGAAAAACAAGAAGATTTTGCTTCCTGCTTTCCATTTTTCGACTCCCAAACTTTGGAAGTAAACGGCACAAGCCCAAAACGGCGGTTTTCAGCATTTTTTGTGGAAAACAAGGATTTCCTATCTGCTCCTTGTCCCACTTCCCTGTGCGAGTGGAGCAGAGTTCGGAGCAGGAGGCAGCATGGAAAGCCAGGCCAGATACTGAAAGCACAGGTTTATTTTTCCCTACTGCACACCAGGAATTTCCCCAAACCCATCCAGATTATCAGGCTAAAGGTGCAGAAGGAAGGAGCGCTCCAAGGAAAGGGCCACCCCGACCCGAGGTAAAAGGACTTACAAACAAACCCATTCCTTGATTTCCTCTTGAAATGACTGCTTGGGAAAAAAAAAATCCCTGTTGAGAGGTCCTTTTGTTTTGGGAGGTTTTGGGGGTTTTGTTGGATTTTTTTCTCCATTTTGCAACCATCCCAGTTTGTTTTCCTTCCTCTCCTCATCAAGCCAATCATGAACCCCCAAAAACAGCATTCCATGGATATGGTAAAGCCATCAAATACGGCAATGGGGAAGGTTTAATTAATAGGTAATTAATTTTCCAAACGTGTTTCATGCATTCTGAATCAACAGAAGAGCTTTCCGTGGAAATCTCCGGCACCTTCCTGGAAGGAGCCCAAGGGGAAGCCAAGGGTCTCTCAGTGTGACCAGGGAGGTTGGGTGCTTCCACATCTGGGGATCTGTGCTACCCCAGACACACCAAAGGGCTTTTCCCTGTCATCCAAACTAAGAACTCCTCCTGCATGAGGAACTTCTTCACCGCAAACATATTTCTTATCCCTGTATTTTGAGAGACAAAACCTACCAAACACGGGATTTTATCCTTAAAAAAATCAGATTCTACAAACCGAGTCAGAATCCACCCAAAGGTTTGGAATGAAAGCATGGGGAATTAAAACACAAGGACTGGCTGCTCAGTGGGTCACCACGCTCCTTGGAGTGATGGGCTGTCCTCAGCACATCCCTTTCCGCTGTATTTTTTAGGGAAAACCAACAAGGTAAAGGCCAAATCTTTCCGAAATCCATCTCCTAAATTAATTCTGAATCCCAGAAACTCCTCCAAATGTTTCCCTGTGAATCACTCTGGTTCTTGTTTTCTCTCAGGAGATTCAGAGCAGGGAAAAGGAAGCAAAATCCTGCCTGATTCGTTATTGCCATGACAGGAATTGCATGGAAAAGGCAAAAGCCAAGCAGGACCATGTCCCAGAGATGTTTTAATTGCTGATATAAAACTGTGACAGGCAGAGCAGCATTTTCCTTTCTTTTAAGGAAGCCTTTTCCTTGATAGGATCTCATTAAACATTGCTGGAGAAGAAAAACATCCCATTTACAGGATAACATCTCCTCATGATTAAGGCCCTTGCAGGCTTGAAACACGAGCCACTATCCAAGAAAATATGGATATTTATCTTCTTCCTGCCATAAAAAAGTCCTGCAAGATTGCTGAAAACAGAGCAGGAAACTTCCATGGAATGGGATTTGCAGCCTAGGACAATTCAGAGTCATTTAGGTTGGGAAAGAGCTTCAGGATCGTGGAGTCCAAGCGGTGCCCAATCCCCACTGTATCACCCAGACCAGACTCCGCTCATTCCTTGGATACCTGCGGGGATGAGGACTCCAGCCCCTCCCTGGGCAGCCCATTCCCAGAGCTGAGCACCCTTTCCATGGGGAAATTCCTCCTGATGTGCAGCCTGACCCCGCCCTGGCACAGCCTGAGGCCATTTCCTGCTGTCCTGCAGCTTCTTCCTGAGAGAAGATCCCCAAGCCTCAGCCAGTTCCACCCTCCTGTCAGGAGCTGAGCAGAGGAAGAAGGTCTGAACCAGCTGGGATCATCCTCCCAGTTTGTCCCAGCCACTCTGGAATCTCTCCTTGCTTGACCATCGGTCACAGGTTGGATGCAATGACCTTGGAGGTCTTTGCCAACCTCAGCGATTCTGGGATTCTCTGATTCTCCAGACCAGGTCCCACAGCGTTAAATGAAAATGGAATTTAATCTCCTACATGGATATGAAAAAAGACCAGTGGAAAAAAACCCTCCTGGTGCTTTTAGTCCCTTTTCAAGAAGTTCTATCAAATAAATGTCTTTGGCCAACTCCATTAGGGAGCAATTAGGCCTTAATGGCCGTCTAAATCCATTATCAGTGGACATTTAACCTTGCAATATTTAAAGATAATATTTAATTTGAGCAAATTAATGGGCTGCCTGTGAGACCAAAGAGATCTACGTAGGCTCTCTGGTTTTCCATCGGGGATATTTCCCTTTGGATAGCAACTCGTGTGACAGGAAACTGAGAAAGTTGGTCCTCACGTTTGGAGTTCAAATAAATATTAATAAAGAGTTAAAACCAGCAAAATCCCAAATAAGCACCTGCTTTATCCTTCTTACTGCTCCCATTATTTCCATATCCATCCACAGTTATTTTTGATCCAGTCCAGGGACACCTTCTACTATCCCAGGGTGATCCAAGCGCCATCCATCCTGGCCTTGGGCACTGCCAGGGATCCAGGGGCAGCCACAGCTGCTCTGGGCACCCTGTGCCAGGGCCTCACCTCCCTCACACACAGCAATTCCTTCCCAATATCCCACCTATCCCTGTCCTCTTACAGTGGGAAGCCATTCCCACTTGTCCTGCCACTCCAGGCCCCTGTCCAAAGTTCCTCTCCAGCTCTCTCAGAGCTCCCCAGCCCTGGAATTGCATCCCAAGGAAAGTACAAAGTGATAATTTAAGACAAATCTAGAAATTCCAGCTTAAGGAGGAAATTTCCCTCTTCATCCCAAGGATCCTGCCACTCAATTTGAAGAAGGCCAGGAATGCAAGCAGGGAACACCTTCAGTCCATGCCTCCCACTGTAACTGTGCGTGATGCTCTAAGATGTCATCGCTGGCGTCTCTTTTAAGAGAAGTGACAACATCCAACGTCTGCACTATTTCACTCCCCGGAGAAGTTCCCTGATGGAAGCAAACCCATGCTCATGGAAAAACCTGGGGAAGCTCCAGAAGTAGGTTGCCATCTCATTCCCACATTGGAAGGTTAGAGGTGTTTCCTCTGCGAACCGAGCGCTTTAAATAGCGCTGACTTTGCACATCGGGCGCGCTCGGTGCCGCGACAACAGCAAAGAGGAGCTGGAGCTGCACGAGCGCGAGCCTGGCACGGATCCACGGAATTTCGGGAACTCACAGCCAATTCCTAGCGCTGTACACGCGTGGAATTCAGCGTGTCACGACCGCATGAGATTCTTCCTCTGGCAAAACCAATGGAACTCATCTTTGAGCAGGAATCATGGAATGGGTTTGAGTTGGAAGGGACCTTAAAACTCATCCAGTGCCACCCCTGCCAGGGGACACGTTCCACTGTCCCAGGCTGCTCCAAGCTCCATCCAAGCCGGGCCTTGGGCACTGCCAGGGTTCCAGGGGCAGCCACAGCTGTGCCAGGGCCTCACCACCCTCACAGTGAAGAACCCAACATCACTGAGGAGGAGCTCTGATGGTGCAAGGAAGCGATGGATGGACACCAAACCTTCAGAAGATTAGTTTCCATCAGGAAACCACCAAAATCCAGGAGCAAAACCCAAACAAATAGAGTTGTACCTTCACAAACCTTATTAATTTCAGGAACTGCAGCCCTGGACACCAACACCAGCAATCAGGGAATGGTGATTTGCCTTTGGTTTGCCTCAGGAAAGCTCCTGACTCTCCCTCTGTCCATACTGGGAGAAGTGCTGGGGCCAAGCGCTGCTTGCAGCCCTGGAGCCGTTCCCTTCATCTGGCCCTAAGAACCCCTCACTCCTTTCACCCACGGCTTTGGGGCCGGCCCCATCCCGGCCCTAACGGAGCAGGGAGAAGCGGGGTGTAATTACACACCGCTCCTGTCAGAGTGGAATCTGTAGTACATCGCTAATGTGTAAATGACTAAATAACTTAATTAGGTGAAATGAAGTGCACTTACAACCACAGATGCTTACGCCGGATCGGGATAATGTGGTGTGTGGGAATATATCCCTGGTTTTTTAAAGATGTTTATATTTAACAGTAGGCCAAGGAAATGCGGAACGTGCACTGGTGACAAGGATGGCAGGGAATTTTTTTTAAAGGGAAAAATGTTTTCCACATCCTTACAAATTGATGGAGAAAACCATTTTTAAGTCACTTCAAAATGCTGGAAGGAACAACTTTTCAGTCCCTGCAAATATCAGAACCCAGTGAAATCCTAAGGGGAATAGCAGAAAAAGTGGTTCTTCTGGGCAAGCTTACACAAATTAATAAATAAATAAGCAGAACCCTCCTTTTCCAAGCTCACCTATTCCCAGGATCATTGAGGCTGGAAAAGCCCCCAGGGTCATGGAGTCTGTGCCAGGTCCAGGCATTCCGTGGACACCTCCAGGGATGGGCACTCCAACACCTCCCTGCGCAGCCCCTTCCAGTGCCCAACCCTTTCCATGAAAAAACTCCTCCTAGGGAGGGAAGTCAGCAGGAAAATTCCCATTGCTTCCCATATCCGGGGAAGAGCACATGAAGTGCACTTGGTGATTCAAACCACGGGCCCGAGCTTGCCAGTTTTCCATGTGAGCCTGACAAACGGAACAGGAGAAGCGCTAAAAATCACTCCCAGCACTTGTACTCATCCATTCATCCATATTCATCCTTCCCCTCTCCCCGAATCCATGCTGGAGGTGAATGGAACACAACCACGAGCACGAGGAGGAGCTGAATAAGCCAAATTATGCGATGTGTGCTTGAAGGAGGCTTCAGCCAACGAAGCAACCAGGAAATGGGAGCTTTAATTTTCCATTGATGGATAAAAGGGAAGGATACGAGGAAGTGCCTTCACAAGTACCTATGGAGCTGGAGCACATCTTATTCCCAGAAAACAGCCTGGGGCAGTGGAAGGTTCCCTGCCCACGGCATGGGGTTGGAACAAGGTGAGTGTTGAAGTCCCTCCCAACCCAAACCGTTCCAGGACTCTAGGAAAAGCAAGTCAAGGTTCCCAAGCCACAGTGCCCAGATAGCATTTTCCATGTTACTTTTCCCATATTTATTAATTAGCTGCCTCTAACGACAAAGAGAAATAGCTGTTTGTCAGAATTCCAAGTGAGATGGACACCAAAAAAATTCCTAAATCCAGGATTAGGCAGCGAGCTGCCCAAATTTTTGATGATTCCATACGGAACCACCACTAAACGAGACGCTCTTCCTAGAAGTTCTGTCCAGAAACTCTAAAGATCCAAACCCTTTTCAAGTTGGAAAAAGAAGTTGCCACAATGATTTTAGGAGAGCAAAATAGCTCGTGGATGGAAGGCAAAATTGGGACTGAGTCAAAAGTGTCGGAATAACAAGCTGGAATCTGCTGCTATTAGTCACCGCCTTGGAAGCAAATCCAAAGCTGCTAATACTGGGGATGTTGAGGAGTGCAGAGACTCCCTGCCACTTGGAAGGAATTTTCTAGGATGAGATGAAACGGTGAGGCGGCAAATATTGCCTCTCTTTAGGTCCAAAGGAGGATTGTACCTCGCAGGAAGGGGAGAGGAGGTGTTTGCCTCTCCTGGGAAGTGTCACCCTCGGAAGAGCCTCCATTTCACATCTCCTCCTTGGGAGCCAAGCGAAATCAATTAACTCTGCAACTGGAACCAATTAACCCTCGGAAAAGCACAACACCAAGCACAGTGGCAGTCTTTAATAAATGGGATAAATGTAATAAATCCATAAATAAGAACGGAAAACGCCGCAGGCTGGGGCTGCCAGGCTGTATCAGGTGGGCTCCTGACTCTTCAGAGACAGCAGAAGCGTCTGGGGGTCTAAAAATAAATACAAATTTCCTAAAAACTCAGGATTTCAGCAGCCCCAGGGGACGGCTGGGATGGGATTCATCCCGTTTAACTTCAGCCATCTCAAAGCAGGGCCACAGTCCCCGAGCCGGGTTTACAAGCGGGATGAAGGCAGATCCCTTGAAAGAGGCACCTTAAACCCTTATCTTAAAGAGGGATAAGGCTGCCTTATCTCCAGGGAGGCACCTCGATGCTTCCGCTCGATTAAGACGCCAGTGTTTGATCCAAGTCGCAGTAGGGAGATGGGTGCCATCTGTGACACGAGCCAGCAGCCCGGCCTCCCTTCCCTTCCCTGGCTCCCGGCACGGCGGCCAGGAGCGGGAACAATGCTCTGCCTCCAGCCCCTGCCTTCAGTGCCAGCTCGCAGGTTTGAATTCGCTCCTGGCCTTCTTATTCAGCTTTTTTCTGCCCTTTTCCCATCGAATTCCGAGCAACGCCGCAGGCAAATGGGAGCCTGCTCGACAGATTATCCCGGTTTGCTCGCAATTCCCTCCTGAACCAGCTCTTTCCGACAGCCATGGGCAAGGGAAGGGGCTTAAACCAGCAAAATATCTTTGTAAATATTAGTAATAAAATTCCCAAGTGACTCCAGTGAACACACGGCGCTTGTGGCCCTTCACGATTCCTCCTTCCCTGTGAGGGCTCCGTCCCACCCCTCTGGACACCACCACAAGTCGATTTTTCCGGCGCTGAGCTGAATAAGAGGAAACAACTTTCTCTTCTAAAATATAAAAAGGAATAAAGCAGCTTCTTTTATAATCCTGCACTTTCTATTTAAGCTCCTGCTCTTTTGGATTAAGGAAAGAACAACTCGCCATTAGGCCCTGCCCTGTTTATCAACACCACAATTGTGCCCGAGAGCCACAGGATTTATTTTACACTTCAAAAGCTGTTAGAAACCAGTTTTATCTCTATTTAAAGTTTCAACATAATATTTAATAGAACTCATCCTCCCCTTCTAGTCCGATACTGTGGTTTGATGGCTACAAGCACTTGCAGGGAGGGGGATTCCAGGAGCGGAAAAATGCAAATAAAAATGACTTTATCTGCTCAGTTTTGGCTCACAGGGGTTTCACTTCCTTCCTCCCCTCCTAAATGTTAAATAAAGAATTTTTCTGCACCTTAGACAAGACAAGAGAAGGTTGGAATTGAAGGGGCTGGAGTTGCTGCCTAAGTCACATCCAGGCAAGCCCGCGGGCTGGACACAGGAGAATCCTTGTTTTTGGAATGTGTTTCACCACTGCCCATATTACACTCACAAAGAAATGGCAGAGCTTTCAACTCCGCCTTTGTGCTGCAAAAAACCTCAATTTTGTCTGAAAAAGACCCAATTTCGTCCCCAAAAGACCCAATTTTGCCCCCAAAAGCCCAAATCTTGCCCCGCCGTGCTCAGCTAATGGAAGGGCTTTTCGTGTCCTAAACGAGTCACTTTCTATACATGATCTATAAATTTATTTTCAATTTGCCAATATTCTCTGGGTTTATGGCTAAAAGGAAAAGGACAAAATTTAATCCCAATCATTTTCTGGTTAAGGATTCCTGCCACGGCCAGGGAAGCAGCACCTGCGCAAGGAACGGCGTGCGACAGAGCCGGCAAGCGGATAAAAGCCAAGCTCTGGCCTTCTGTTCTGATCCTGGCTACCTTTCCAGGTTAACTTCCGAATTGGATAGCAGCACATTCCCAGGATTTGCTGTGCACTCCAGCCATGGGAAGCATCCCTGTTCCACACTGACCACAGCTCTTAATCAAAGCTCGACACGAGCACGGCGCGAGCGCTCGGCACCGCGCTGCTGCTAATTAACATCGCTCCTGAAAGGCAGAGATCACAGGATGAACAAATATATCTCTGGGATAAAAATGGGAAAAAATATATGGAATATAAACAAAAAATATGTGGCGTATAAATAAGACCAAAAAAAATCTGTGGAATATAAATGAGGACATTAGGAGAGGGAAAAGCCCGATGTCCATTCGTTAATGTGCCGGTTCAGAAATTAATGCTCTAATTTGTGGTGTTTACAAAAGAGCTAATTTTAGGAATGGGAATTTTCCTCTGTTTATCCAACAAGACCCAGGATTTCCTAAGTGAGTGTATGTTTCCAAAGAGTAGAAAATCAACAAAGGGATCAGGGACAGAAAACCCAAGTGAAGCGACGCTTGCTGACAACTCGGACCCCACGGAATAAAGAATCATCTGGGCTCTGCTCAGGCCCTAACACATTATTTTACGCACAATCCAAGGCAAACAGCTAATCCTGGAAAAGCTGGAGGGCAAAGAGCTTGCATGCTCCTGTGGATGAACCCAGGACAGGCTGCCGTAGTCTCAGGTAAAACTTACTCAAGCTCTCAGGCCCCTTTCTTCCAGCTCTGATGCTGGACCTGCCTGATCAGGAAGGCAGTAGCCTCATCCCTGCTCCTCTCCCAAAATACCCGCTGCCACATCCCCCTTAAAAAAAATGAGGAAAACCAGGCTGTGCCCTCTGATAGTCTCAGCAGAGACGGACTGTGCCCACAGGTATTCCCAAAGTCCACCCAAACAGCCGGGTGCCACTGGAATTACAGCGCCCGACTCTGCCCCAGCTTCTTCCCTGCCTTTGTTCCTGAAATCCCAGAGGAACAAGTCTCTTTTGTGTCATTTCATTAGATCCCAATATTTCAGCCTCTCCTCTGTCACATCCCGAGGTCACCTCCAACAGGGACGCGCCCAAGGAGCAGCATCGGAGCATCACCGAGGAAAGAGGAGAGTTGAGGGAATTTATTCGCATTTGCCAGCTTTGCTTCCAGGCTGGAAGTTTGATCCCCAGGCTGGAAGTAACTTCCCAGTGAGGTTTGTCCTGGAAATGCTGCTGGACCCTTCAGTGCAGTGGCCCTGGCAGGTGCTCCCGCAGTGCAAGGCCATAATTCAATCAAGCCCTGGGCTGACGTCAGGAACAAAAACAACTCAAAGGCTGTTTGCGAACGGGCCCAGAACCCCTGAGATTCAATTAGAGCCTCGATATTCCATGGGGAATCTTATTTAGCTGGATTTAATATCGCCAAAGCTTGGGAGCAGTTATTTATCAAATAGCTCAAGCGTATTTAAATGTACAGGCAAAAGAAAAGCACATTAACCCCACAATCCCAAATTTTCAGGAGCTACACAGGCAGGAAACACAGCACCAGGAGCGAGTCTGATTTTTAGATACGACAGAACAAAAAGAACCGAATCCCCATTTTCTTAGGGATTACATCCATGCCCAAGAGCGAACCCAGTGATTTCTGTGTTTTCCCATTTGTGGAGCCCTACGGCTGCCCCGGCAGAAATCCTGATCTCCGTGTCCTTGATATTCCATAGGGTTTTGGGTTGGGTTTTTAACATACGCTTCACGGGGAGCACGGGGTGACACGGACACACGTGTAGGGTGGAGCATACACACACGTGTAGGGTGGAGCACATACACACGTGTAGGGTGGAGCACATACACACGTGTAGGGTGGAGCACATACACACACATGTAGGGTGGAGCACATACACACATGTAGGGTGGAGCATGCACACACGTATAGGGTAGAGCACATACACACATGTAGGGTGGAGCACATACACACATGTAGGGTGGAGCACACACACATAGGGTGGAGCATACACATGTACACATGTAGGGTGGAGCATATACACACATGTAGGGTGGAGCATACACACACATAGGGTGGAGCATACACACATACAGGATGGAGTGTACACACACACATATAGGATGGAGCACACACGCACACAGGATGGAGCACACACGCATACACACACATATAGGATGGAGCACATACACACACATAGGATGGAGCACATACACACAGGATGGAACACATACACACACACATAAGATGGAGCACATACACACAGGATGGAGCAAAAACACACACATAGGATGGAGCACATACACACAGGATGGAGCACATACACACACATAGGATGGAGCACATACACACAGGATGGAACACATACACACACACAGGATGGAGCACATACACACAGGATGGAGCACATACACACACACATAGGGATAGAGCACACACACAGGATGGAACACACACACACACACACACATAGGATGGAGCACACACACATATAGGATGGAGTACACACACATAGGATGGAGCACACGCACATAGGATGGAGCACACACACAGGATGGAGCACACACACACACACATAGGATGGAGCACACACGCACACATAAGATGGAGCTAATACATACACACATATAGGATGGAGTACACACACATAGGATAGAGCACACACACATAGGATGGAGCACACGCACATAGGATGGAGCACGCACACACACACACATATAGGGTGGAGCACATACACACACATGGAGAACAGAGCAGGTGACATATGCCCATGGGACTAGGAGGGGACCACGCACGCACACATGACAAAGGGATGTACATACGTGACAAAGCAGGGTGTCATATACACCTCCATGTGCCTAAGGGGACCATACACACGCATCCATGACAAAGCAGAGTGCCATAAACACACACACGTATATGACAAAGCAAGGTGCCATGTACACACGTATGACAAAGCAGAAGCCATAAATATGCAGGCTGCCATATACATACACACAACAAAGCAGGGTGTCACACACATATATGACAAAGAAGGGAGCCTGTACATTCCCAGCTGTATGCCAGCCCAGGGTGCCATATACACACAGCAATGCCCTGCCATTAGGAAGCTGGGTGCAGGGCAGGAAGGGCCGGAGCTGCCGGGAATTCTGCCAGGAATGCCGCCTGCATCCTGCATGGCCAACCTGCCATTTCTCCGAGCCCAGAGCCCAGAGTCGGAGCCGCTTCCCCTCTCCCGGGAGTCGGAGAGCTCGGGAGCCTCGGCTCCTCTGCTCCGGGCCCCCGTGCCAGGGCACTGCTGTGCCACAGACCCGGTGCAGCCTGCGAGCAAAGCCCGAGTAAAGGACACGGCGCCCACAGGAGAGGCCCCGGCCGTGCCAAACCCTGACAGCCAGCGCCAGGCTGAGAGGATCGGCCAGATTCCACAGCCCGGCAGCGCTGGTTCCAAACTGGATGCACACCAGCACAGACAACAATGGGACACAGCTACTACTGTCATTACTACCAGGAGTAGTCTTGAAAGATGTGGCGACTGCCACGAAGCTCTCACACCAACAAAGCACCCAAAATCCACCCAAATGAGCCCGTTTTTTCATCCCCCTGGCTGGATGTAACCCATCTGCCCAGTGTTTAGCTTGGAGGAAGGAATAAACACTCCAACCTCTCTCCAGGCTTTTCCTAATAGAGTTTACTAGGAAAAGAAATTCCACTACAGCCTTTAAAATAAATTTTCAAAATTAATTAAGAATTTGGGCATTCCAACCCTCTGCTTTGCCGGGAAGTTTTCTCTGCAAGTAGCCCCAAGATGAAAATTTAGCAGGTCGGTGTTACCAGCCCAGGAATTTGTGCCCAAATTTCCAGGCTGGAAACCTCCGAAGGGCACAGAGGTGGATTTTGGGCACAGGACACCTCCCAGATGACCAAAAATCAGTGGAGGCCCCTCCACATCTCGTTGCCACCGGCTGAGGGGCAGCATCAGCTGCGGGAGGAAATTCGGCGACAACTTTTCCCGATAAATAACGGCCAATTCAATTACTGCAGGGACCGGGATGAAGCGCCGTCATCCCTCCTGGCTGCCGAGGTACGGCAGGAACTCCACGGAGCAGCCACTGGCAGATGGCACATCCTATTACATGTACATTCATTTTCTATGCTACATCATAGGAAACATTCCCAGGCTATTCCAGCTTTTCTCTCTGATGTCCATCGCCCCGGTATCTGGGAAAAGACCTTTAAACCATAACCACTCCTTCTAAACCAACTGCAGAGCTGTTGTTGGCTGATCGGAGCTGATTTAAACCCCATCAGGGTATCAGTCCCTGAAAATCACATGTCACTGGGGCTCTCCCTTTTTCCTGGGATTTGCAGAGCCCCAAATTTCCAGCTACAAAAAGTTTACCATGAGGAGTAAATGTTTAAGCTGTAAAGCTTCCAAAATGACTTTGTTTATCAGAGCAGATGAAGGAAAAAAAAGCAAAAGGAATCATTTGAAGCTCAAAGCAAAACTGTTTACAGGACAGCTTTTAGTGCTCCAAGATTCCAGAGAGATTTCAGCAATTAACAGCATAAACCTCCATAACCTAATTCCATTCTATACGTTGCTGTAGTTTAGTTGTTCCTGTGTTATTTAAGTTATTCCCTGTTACAATACTACAAGAGATTTGCTGATCCTGTCAAAAAAACATCAAGCAGCTTCTTCACAACATTCCTGGGATCCCAAAGCGGGGGCTTAAATCCTTTGACTTCCTACATAAGGAAAATATCCAAGTAATTCCCAAATTCTCTTTAAATAATGGGGGGAGATAAAAAAATTAAATCACTTTATTTTTGCAGTAGCCAAAAAATAAGTGGTGAAAGATGAAAATTTGTTTTTCCCGGGATTATTTGTGCCTATTTCATGTTCCTTGGGAATTCAGGCCGTGGAAGCCACTTTTGCCTCAGACAAAAATGCATATGAATTTGGGAGTGGCACGAGTACAAATCCAATGGGAAGAAGCCAAATTGTACCTCACATGGTTTTTTTTTCCCCTGAGCAAGCTTTGTACTCCCACTGAACTCCGAGCCAGGCCTAAGTTCCCCGGTTTAACAGATACACTTTGTTCCCAGATCCCTCAGATCCAGGGAATAATGTGAACCATCATTCCTGTTCCTGCTAAACTTGGCAAGGGCAGGCACAGTGTCCCCACACCGAGTGACATTTGGCTGGATGCGGCCCCGGAGCGGTTCAGTCGCTCCGACAGGGAATTGTGAATTATTAAATATACTCCGGAGCCCTGACAAGGTAACACGGAACGAGGATGACAAAAAGCACCTAAAAATCCCCGTCTCCATTATCCGACGGGAATGACTGAGCCGGGTTTATCTGTTTAATTGCCACGACAGGCCCGCAGCTCCCAGATTGAAATATCTGAGGGACTGAAGGTGGCTGCGGCTCTGGAGCGTCCTTTGCAGGCCACACTCAGTTTGTTCCTGCGAGTAAGGTCCAGGATTTCTGCTCTGGAACTCAATATCCCGCTCCTCCTCCAAGCGTGCTCTGGGCTGGCTCGGGCCAATTCCAAATCCCAGAGCGTGGGTCTCTCGCTGCCCCCACGGAAGTGGCTGGGATAGGGCTCAGAGGGGAGGAGGATCCCGAGTAAACATAGCTGCAAGGATGGGAGGTAACAGCATTCCTCTTCTTCTTAATCATAATTACGAAACATTAGGGATGGAAAACAGGGAAGGAGCTGCTTTTGCGGAGCTGCGGAGTTTTCAGCAGGGAAAACCCAGGAGGGCTGTGACCCAGGCAGCCGGGGCTGGAGGGTGCTCCGGCACTCGGGAGGGTGCTCCGGCACTCCGGAGGCCCGGAATGCTGCCTGGCCAAGGTGGGAACGCGGGGCGACGCAGGCCAAGCCAACACCCAAACTCCAGCATCATTTTCCCTCTTTTCCAACATACGAAAAACGGGGGGTCCCCTTCGGAGCCACCAAGGGAACCGCAGCAGCTCCGGACCTGCGGCACCGCTTGCTTTTTAAAAGCAGGTTGTTAGTCCAAAATTTCTCTCTGGGTTTTTTTTTCTCCTCTTTTTTATTCTTTCGAACGGCATTTCTGCATGCCAAGCCCCAAACACATCCCTTGTTTCCCAAAGCCTCCCTGGCACACACGCTGTTCCCACAGAGAGCAGTGGGATCCATGCAGGCATCCCAGGTGTGCCTCACCTGAGCAGCTCCAAAACATCTTCCCGAAAAAGCCTCGATTTAACTCCATTTTTTTGATGATCGAACAATAATAACAAAATCCTGCAGCTTTCCCACCAGGCCACACTCCAAAACCAGACTGTATTTAAAACCCCCCCCACAATATTTGCTACAATTTCCTCACAGAACATCCCGAATAAAAACCCAAAGAATTTAAACCGTGCTGGATTTGCGATTCCCTCGTTAGAGATGTATTAATTTGTTGCTCTAATGCAGGCCAAGCCCTAATCAAACTAATGGCAAAATGAAAAGCGAGGATTTAAATCCTTTAAAGGGACTTTGCTTGATTTGGTCAGGCAAAGATTGGAGATTTTTCCCTTTTTTTTTAGGCCATGGGAATGGCCAATGATAAAAATTCCGGTTTTCTCTGATTCTGCTCCCACCCACACGCTATTCAAACAGCTACAGAGTGGGCAATCCAGAACAGATGCTCCCAAACGGAGGTAAAATTCCAGCCTTTAAATAGAAGGAGCAGAAATTGAACGGAATCAGGAAGATGTGGGCTTTGATTAACAGATAAAAAACCGAAATATGTCAAATGTGACAGACCCAGGGAATTCTTGGGGGAAAAGCTGCTTCAAAATCCGATCCCCAGCAATCATCTCTTCATTTTATAGTGCCTCACACTTAAATGAGGATAAATTTCAGACAAATTTACTATGGAAGCGATTGCAAACTCCTCCCAAAATTTTAGGGGATGTGAGAAAATGAATTTTATTTTGGCAACTGTCCTAAAAAAAGGGCAAACAAAGCAGGAAAAATAAAAAGCAACCCCCCACTTCAGCCCAATGAATGTGCATTGTTCAATTGAAGTAACAGCTATTAAATCACTTTCCAAATACGATCTAAATTGGAGGGAACTCCAGGGGAGTTTGCTTCCCAATCCCTCCAGTCTCCCCCAGTTCTCCCAGTGCAGGTCAGAGGCTGCAGCCTTGGTTCAGTGCTCTGTGCCGAACACCTGCAAACATCAAACAGAAACTCCTGGTCCTTTCCTGGGCTGACAAAAGCCTTTCATGTGAAAAATGCTCCCTGGGAATGTCACGGCTGGAGCTCAGGTTACATTCCTTTCTCCCTCACAGCCCTCCCCGCTTTGGAACATGGGGAGAAGCCATGTTTGTGGAATTCAGGATTCAAAGGGAACGGGGCTTTACTTTCTTCTCCCTCGCTCGTTGCAAATCACAACACAGCATCATGGATTAGCTGAGGAAAAAGCCACTGGGATGACTTTAAGCAGGAATTATTCCCACACTTCCTAAAGTCCAGCTAGTTTCACTTCCCCGCTTGGGATTACTTTGGGGGGCCTGCTTGGCTTTTTTTAATCTCTATTTTCTCCCCTCCACAAGAGAAGTTTGGGGTTAATGCAGAGAGACTCTCAATAAATCTGTTTTTAAAGAGGAATATTTAAAGGTCAGCTCAAAGTTCAGAGGGAGAACTTCCAGGAGGAAAACCAGGATACAGCCCGCTCACTGCAATTCCCCGTTAGCCATCTGCATAATTAGAGTAACAGACTATGTCTGCTATTATTCATGGAGCTGCCTTAAATCCCGCCACAGAAAGCATCTCTTGGAGCAGTATCCAGGTATTCTCAAATCCAATCCCAATTTCCCAAGCCCTGGCTCCTCACATCCCTGCCCAGGCAAACAATAGCCACCAACTCCATCCTCAGGCCACACATGCACCCTCTGCCCGGGAGCAGCCAGCGGGGATTCAGCCCCAACTTTCTGGGAAGCACCAAGCACAAAATTCCCTGTCTAATAACCAAGCAACAGATATTCCAAGTGGAAAATTCCCTTGATTTTCCCTTCCAGAGGCACCCTTTGCTGCCATTGTGCAGACAACCACCAATGCACGGCGCCCGCCGCTTCGCCAAGCTTTCCCTTCATCCTCCACCACCAGACACCGGCACGGCCAGGGAATTCTCTTGGAATTCCGTCTGTGGGAGAGTTCAGGTGCTGTTTTAAGTGGTCTTTATCTCCTTATTCCTAACTTCCTGCAGCTCATTAAATCATCCTCCTGCCTACACCGATGCGTCAAAATCCCTCCGATTCTTCCAGCTTTCAGGACAATAAAACACAATTTAATCACTCCCTGCTCCGATTTGTCCTCCTGATCCAAATGACTCCGGAGATGAGGTTTAGGAGGAATTATTAAATATAACTCTGGAGTCATTTGCTGTCAGCCCAAGTGGTGGTTGCTGCATGGACTGGGCTCTGAGCATGACAAATTGATTTGTCTGGCACAACCACTCCGCGCTCCTCTCCAGTGAAAACAAATAGAGTGGAGATTTTAGATCCGGCTACATCGCTTCAAAAATTATGTCAGGAAAGGACAAAAACTGGGATTCAAACCTATAGCTCATGTTTGGAAAGTTATCCCAGCCCAACAGCAAAATTCTCCAAGTTGCTATAATCACAATACAAACAAGTTTGTGAAGCTACAACAAACCCAGGTTGTTATTTTTAAAGTCTAAATAGAATAAAAGGAACAAAATGAGTGTTTAGGTGGAAAGTGATCTGAAAAAGCCAGACCAACTTCCAAGTGGAAATCCTGCTCTGGAAATGAAAAGCCGATTGCTATCCCCGTGCATTTAATAAAACACTGACTAAAGAGGCGCCTTGAACTGAGCAAAACCCGCAAATATCAGGCATGCAACTCTCAGGAACGAGGGGTTTCTCTGTGGGTTTCCAGGGGAGCCTTGCCCAAATTCCCCCCGATTCGGAGCCGGATCCGGGTACAACAATACGCCGGCCGGCGTGCTGGCATGTGGAATTGTCTGGGAATTGAAAACACCGCAACTCCCCACCTGTACGTGGAGGCAGGGAAAAGCAACTCCATCCCAGAGCAAGGAAATGTGCAATAGGGATCTTTGGGAGTTCTCCTTCTCATTTGTCAGGCACATAAAAGCCTCTCTATAAACTTGAGTTGCCAGACAATGATTGTCCACACATGTTCTACTGCAGAGAGCTCCGAGACCGCTTTTGTCATCCCACTCCTGTTTTTAGGGAATGCAGGAGATGCCCACCACTCCTACCACGGCCAAAGGAACAAATCGTCCACCTAAATTGCAGGAAACTCTTCCAAAACACTCCCATGTTTGAAAACAAAATGCCCTGGCTTTAAGCAGCAAGAGAAACTCACCTGAAGATTTTAATTCCCAAAAAATATTCCATCAGCAAACAGCATTCTCTAATCCTAAAGACTTCTTTTCCTGGTGCTTATCCTCAGATACTTATTTTATTTATTTAACTGCAACAGCCTTCGCTTCTGTTTCAGTTCTAATGCACAAAATTCATTTGCACACGAGAGGTTTTGACTATCGTCCCCGACAGACAAAGAGAGGCTTTGGAATCCGAAATAAAAAATTCTCCAAGGCTCAAATTACTAAAGGAAAATGATAAATCTACTGTAAAACTAGAGCAATTTTCAGCAATGATTATACAGAGGAGAAGTCCAGGGGTTTTTAAAAAATCAGAAATGGGTGGCAATGCTCTAAAAACCTCCCAGGCTTGTGGAAATAACAATAATAATAATAATAAAAATCAGAATAAGAATAACCAGTGCTTAGGAATAATTCCGCTGCAATCCGAACGAATCTGCTCCCCACAAGAGATTAAAGCACCACAACAAAGGTAATGCCTATGGATAAATAAATCCCAGCGTTTTCAACTACGGATGGAACAAAAAACGGTACATACTTGAGCCAGTAAAATGTCCACTTGCCAAGGAAGTTGGTCCATTTTTCCCACTGCTCACAGGAGGTGAAAACATCTAAAAAAAACAAAGAGGCATTACTAGTGCAAAACAAGCAATTCCCGAGTCCACTGGCAGTCCAAAGTTCCTTGCACGTTCCTCAGGAGTTTCTCTCCCCCGAACCATCATCCCCCACAGCCCTGCAAAGGCGTCCAGATTCCTTCCAGCCCCCACCGCCCCTCGCCACCAGCATCCCGCTTTTATTAGGCTCATTAGCTTCCCAAACAATCTGCCCTTCCCGAAGGCTTTGAGCCATGCCAGTGCCCAGCAGTTCTCCAGGCTGGGAAGCGCGGCTCGCTCCCCTCTCCCCTCTCCCCACAAAGGCGGAAAAAGTTGGGTGGGGTCGCAACCTTGGTCATCAACGTAGCAACGTCCATTTCCATCCCGCTCCAGGATTTGCCTGGCATGTGGGAACCCAAATAATAATAATGCAAAGTGCCACCTGCCCTAAATTCTCATTCCGTCTCTCCCACCGAGCAATTGGAAGCCAGGCTCGCTCCTCGCCCCCTCTCCCTCCCTCTCGCGCTCCTCTCTCTCTCTTCCCAGCGTTTATTTCGACCCTAATTGGTTTCTCCCTTCTCCGACGTGTCTAGTGGATAATACGCACCTTCCCTGAGTCAGAGCCTGCAAAAAGCCAAGGAACAAATGGGAAAAGTGCACCAACAAGCAGAGAGGGGGCTGCGAAGCTGCCGCAGGCTACGATTCCTGGCCAAACTTCCCCAAGCCATCCCTCGCAAGCCGAGGCTGGAGCAGCAGCACCAGCCTGGAGCACACAGGGGAAAGGGGGGGGGCCTTGCCGGGCTTTAGGAGCAGACCTGCATCTCCCAGCAAAAGCTCTTCCCTAAAATAAATAACTAAGTGGATAGAGAGATATTCCTGACATATTGGGGGGAAGGGAGGGGATGGGGAGAGGAAGGAAGGGGCTGGAGGGGGAGGGGGAGCCTGACAAAACTAGACAAGTGCACGCGTCCGGCGGAACGTTCGGCCTCCAAACCAGCCCAGGGGGACAAAAATCCCTCTTTCCTTCAAAAATCACTCCCAAATCCTAGCTAGGGCGGGTAGGAGAAGGTTGGAGCAGTTTTAATGCCAGCAGAAGCCATAGGAGATTTCAGGGAAAACTTTAAACTGAGACAGTCGTGGATTTCTTTGCACTTTCCATGTGCCAAAATCGAAACAAGGGAAGAACCGAAAGGAGAATATCAGCGACTCATTAGCAATTAATTAGTTCATGTGCCAACAATGCTCGAAAATCTAAAGCACAATAAAAGTGCAATATTGGTATGATGGAATGATGAGAAATGGTCAGTTTTCGGGGCGTTTCTTTTGGCAGGAATGATTTGAGCCGTCCGAGACGTGAAACCAAGCTGCGAACGCGCCTGCATCTCCCATCACACACAATCAGAAAGACTAAAAATACTCAGTTTGGATTTTTTTTTTTAAGGGAAAAAAATATTTACCATGCTTCTAGCTGCTGATTAAAAATTGCCCAATGTACTTAGAGCACAGTTTGGGATTGGTTTTGTTGCTTTAGGGGTTTTTTTGGCTGGATTTTTTTTTTTTTTTGTTAACAGAGCAGCTAGAAGATATTTATTATTTTTTTTTACAGCTGTTGCTAATTTCCACCGTTGTTTCTTACCGCACTGAAATCCAGTAAATCACTCAGTTCTTTGTCCGTCCCTAAGGCAGCCATTCGCTGTTGGTGATGCATTTTAGCAAAATCACACAAACCTAGAAACATGGAAATAACCGCAATCAGAAATCCCGAGCCTTGCAGGAAACACAGTCGGATTTTGCTTTTTCAAGGGGGATCGGGGGGTGGGTGGTTGAGAAGAAGAAGGGAGGGAAAAAAAGATGGAGGGGCAGCAAAAAAAAAAACAACAACAAGAAAAAAAAAAAACAAAAAAAAAAAAAAAAAAAAAAAAAGCGATATTGTATTTCCAAAGAGGCGAGCGAAACCCGGGAACATCCACTCTTAAACCCAAATCCGGAGGAGAAAAAAAAAGGCAAAGCCTCGCTCCCGGAGCATCATTTATGCAACAGGAGGTTCAGCGAGGAATGAATGAGGATCCCAGAGAAGAAACTACAGCCATCCGCTCCCAACTTTTTCCCTTCTCTTTCTTCCACGCAAAGTAGCGTTTGGAGGCAGAAACGGCAA